>OY856410.1:1016194334-1016439334 GCA_963693085.1 Alisma plantago-aquatica
TTCTTCAACACTCTATGCAGTAATATTATTGATCATCACAATCTTAGTAAGTTTTAAAGAGAAGTGGTAACAACCCTATTCCATCTTGAGATGTATTTACCTCCTTCATTCTTTGATATCATGGTACATATTGTTGTTCATTTGATCAGGGAAGTGAAAATTTTGGGTCCAACTTTCTTGCATTGGATGTATCCTTTTAAACAGTACAAGAGTGTTTTTAAAGGTGATGTTCAAGACTGTAATCAGCCTGAAGGGATTATTATTGAAGGTTATGTATTTAGGGAGGTTATGGACTTTTCTAATGAATTTCTGAGTTATAAGGAATCTCCTATCAATGCAAAGAAAATTGATGATTATTCTGAAAAAGGGACTTTAGAAGCATGAGTGACAGTAATTAGTCATGAACTGTGGGAACAAGCACACTTGTCTATTTACAAAACATTAAAAAAGTGGATATTTATTTCACCAAACACACCAAATTTCTCAAGAAAAAATATTCTCAATCTAGTTTAATGTAAAATGCTAGAGAGCATAATCAACCATTTATTAGGTGGTTTAAAGATAAAGTCTTCCAACAACTATCTTAAACACCAAATAATGTTGCTGAAAATATCAAATAGCTTGCCTTTAAACCAAAAATTAATGTTATATCTCACAAAGGGTTTGACATAAATGAATTTTAATACTACACAAAATGTTAACGTGATAAAACTATCATCCAAAAAGTGGGGTCACTCTTCAAGAGTCTTCATTATATTTTACTAATGTGTAGGATAAGACTACAAGTGAAGCTAAATTGTCTTATTACAGTATCATTAGAGACATATGCGAATTTGACTATGTATATTTAGAGTTATTGTCTTTAGGTGTAACTGGGCTGATAGCAACAACAGAGTTGTAATGGATAAATTGGGATTCCATTTAGTGAATTGCAAAAATAACGGAGAGAAGAGTGAAGCATTTATCATGGCATCAATAGCGAAGCAAGTATTCTATATCGAAGATGTTGCAAATGAAAAATAATCTATCATTCTTCATGGGGAAAGGCAGTTGTGATAACCTAGAATTTTAGGGAAAATTTAAATTGAGGAATCGAGTATTCGATTATGGACTCTTTTACATCGATAAGGGTTGATCAAATATGCGACATATGATTGTGACATCTGATTGAGTTCAACTAGGATGATGGCTTTTGTAAGTTAATTTAAGTATTTATGAGATTAAACATGTCGTAGTGATACACATAAATCTGAATGGTTGAAGAGCGATTCCAAAATTCCATCATGATTGTACTAAGTGAGTTGAAGTTGTTCGGCTATAGTTATAGGTCAAATGATAATTATCTTTGATCATGCTAATCCTAGATATGATGTTATTTGGAATAAAGATTTAGTAGGTCAAGATGAGTATATGTTTGGAATTTCAATTCTAATTGAGATTTTGATTTAGTGATATGGAAGATTTATGATACTAGATTATTTGATTACATAGGAATGAGAAATATACTTGACAATTTTATTAACTGGTCACGGAGCACTTGTTCCCATCGTCTCCCAGTTCTGAAATCTAAGGAGTAGGTGGCCGCAATCTAGACTCTTAAGGAAGTAGTCAAGACGATGAATCTGGGAGACTAGATAAGTACGCTCACTCCACCACACTCTCTAGATCTAAACCACCCCTCACAAACTTCTTAGGGTAGGGAGAAGAGAAATACCAACATCTTATTTCAGTCACCTGTCCACTACCATACGCATCAAGTTGCACAAAGAAGAAGGGTGGGAGTAGAGAGGACAATAGAGGAAGAGTAAGATATGAAAAGAAAGGTCTTGGTCAGAGGAGCTTCACCCCAGATACTCCTTTGTCTTTCCGACTAGAAGAAGATGGAGGAATGTAGAAATCTCAGGGAGGTCATTCACTTATAATCTTCACATGTAAATACACCTACAGTTTTCATGAGTCTACATAACTCCCTGAGATCTCGAGAGATCAAGGAAAGCTTGAAACTTGGTTGCACAACTCCTTCCCTGGCCTACCACCCAAGCTTCCGTACCACATTTGGCTTGCCTCAACAACGATTGTCAACCCCATTGTATTGGAGCACTAGGGTCTTCCCAGCTGTGATTGTGAGCAAATGAGATCCACCTGCCACCCTGGAGCATCTTGGATCCCTCAAATCCTTGCAAGGAGGTTTGGACCCCACGCTGCTCCTCATCAAAGCTCATAGCTAGGCTGGAGCCACAAATGGAGGCCTGCGTGTGGAGTTGGCAATGAAAAGATAAAGGGCTGGCGGTTGAGCAGTCCTTGACACATAGGTCCCGCCAGCACCCTCCAGGCTAACTACTCACAATAGCATCGCAGTAGATGAATCACACAGGAGTCGAGAACGACGGCAAAGATAGGGTCGCCGGGTCTAGCAGTGACTTGACCAGCCGCCGCACTCTTGTTACCCACCTCAAAGTACACAAAGCTCCTAGATGAGGTTCACGTCATCATTCACCAAACTATGTCCTTGCGGTGGTGCCTTGTGTCTCGCACACAAAGAAGAAAATGAGACGGAACCTCCATCAACTAACCTTGCATCAGCGATCGCGGAACATAGGAGCACCTAACCCCAGATCTCCATCTAGCGACAGAGGTGGTCGGAACCATGTGGAAGGCATCTTTGAGCTTTGAAGGACCATCATCGGCTGGAAAATAGGTCTTCTAGCACTAGGACTCCTCGCTACTTCCTTCTCGTGCGGCGACGCCCTAGATAGCCCTCAGAACCAGCGATCGTAGAGCGGAGAACGCAAGCTGGTGTCGGCTGCGCTTGCGTTCACGTGAGAGAAGAGACAACACGAGTTGGGTCTGGAAAAAGCCTGGTTGAACTGACCGGCTCAGCCTTTCCCAGGCTGAGAACTGCGCCCTTGAGGAGCCATGTGGCAGATTGTGATTGGTCTATAAGGTAAATCATTCATATTTCCAATAAATAGCTATGATCTTAGAAAATGCATTATAAATAGATCTAGTATTCAAATTATTCCCCAAAAAAACCACTAAACTCAGAAAACTACCCTCTTTATTGTGAAACTCTTATATCAGACTTATGAGACACTAATTTTGATGATATTTAATTTAGATGATAGTACTTCATTTAAATGGTATAATTATTAAATGATGGAGATAAAATCTAAGAAATTTTTTTCTAAACCCTAACAATATGTGTACACTAAAAATGAACTCTGATTTGAGTATCATACCCAATACTAGGTCTTTTCTCATTAAATATATATCAGTGCTTCTAAAATCACATTAATTCTAGAAAATAAATAAAGCATCAGAAAATTATGAAAATTGAGCCAGACCTAATTTATGACATATAGAATAGTAGAAAATATCACAGACAAGTTTAGGTCATTTTGAACCTTATATTTGACCTAAACCCTAATTTGGACCTAAAATACCTATAATATAATGAATATTTATTAATGATGATTAATTATTATTAATCAGGTGATGACCTGATTCTGATGATCAATGATAGGATAAGAATATTTGAACTTAGGTACATGGGCTTAATCTAAGTATATGACTAGTTTTCTTGTGTGCAATAGCTATGATGTATTGCTTGTCTTTATTTGGGAATATTTCTGGGATGTACTGTGATTATAGTATCTTTGCCATGTCAATAAGAACAACAAAGAATATAGATGGTTTGTAGCTGCTAAGTGGATATATTCTCTCTCTCTATCTCTCTCTCTCTTCCTATAAATATAAGGTCAGCACTCGGTCCCCATAACCCAAGGGGCGGGGAAAAATGAAGTGCGACATCCCTCTCTCTCTCCTCTAAATATAAGGTTGGCACTCGGTCCCCATAGCCCAAGGGGTACGGAAAAATAAAGTGTGACACTACTTAGTAGTACAAACGCATCAAAAGACATCTAAAAATATGTGCTTATTTGATTATCGCTTTAAACAATGTTTTCTTTTACTCTTTGTTTCTCTAGTTATTTCAAATATGCAAGCATATTAGTATGTACCTTTCTACCCACATTCACAACACCTTATGTGTTGATTCGCTATTTCACGTATGTTTTAGGTTCAGAGCTAGCGTGGGATAAAAGACGGGAAGTGAGAAGTTGTCTAGGTTTTACCTATTGTGTAGATCCTGATTAGCATACATGTTCATAGACTTGTAAATCTTCTTTCAATATGTAAATATAATTCATGTTGTAATAAGTTATCTTGTATTAATATACATGTTGAATGTTGAGATTTTTCATGGTGTATGCATTATAGTTGTATGTTCATGTATGTGTATGTCGCTTCTGCATCGCTCTCTGATACAATTAGCTAACATTTTCATATTCGTCCTCTCGGGCCTTCTAAGTCTCGAGACGGCTGAATCTGGGGACATTACAGTTGGTATCAGTGCATGAAAAATAGCTATACCTAATAATTGCTCACCATGAAACATAAAACTAAATTTCACATTTCACTTTAAACCCTAGAAACTTAGTAAGTTGTTCTATTAGAACTAGGTTTGACTTAGCCTCTAGGTTAGAACCTAGATGTTTGAGAACAAGGTTTAGACAAGTGTGTGAAACCCTTTCCCTATAGAGCTCATATGTATTAGATAGCTACACTAGTCTACACTTTGTTCTCACCATTTCACTAGGTGACATGGAACTAGACTATCTACTGTGTGTGGGACACTCAATTTTGCTGATTTGGTTTTATTTTCCAATCGGCTTGAGCCTCGACAACTTTCTCTGACGTCTTCCTTCTCGAAGAAAAACTATATAATATTTTATTATATATATGTAAATATGAAAATGTGTCCCTTGCATAGGAGATTAGTCGGTGTTCATGCAACCTAAGTGAAAGGGAGTGACATCAGTCTAGAAGAGAGAGTAGTTCTAGAGTAGATGTCTAGAGCCTTATCATGATATGTGACAGATAGATAGAAAATAGATAAGTATGGATGATTGTATCCTAGGTTGATATCTGATGATATACATTTCCTTGTATAGATCTATGTTGCATATAAGTTCTGATTCCAAATTAAAAAATATGAGCTGAGTCTTGATGACAAAAGTACATTCCTTTTCCTTACTTAAGATGAGCTAAGTTTAAGATAAAGTTGAATATGCATGAGCCTCAAGCTCTTTTACAAAGGAGGACCTCCGGTGTTAGGACAAGATATGTGGTGAACTCTAGAGAGAGTGAGACCCACAAGGAGAGGGTCATAGGACCTATCCTAGAATATATGAAAAATATGATATATATGTGAAATGAGGTATCCTAAGTTGGGTTACTCCTGAGTATATGAGTTGAGTCCTTTTGCATAATTAAATCCTATATGTGAGAGTTGGCTAAAAAAATGGTGGGTAAGTGACTCATAATGAGAGAGTAAGTCCTTTTGATTGATTTAGGTCCTAGCTTGAGTGACATATGTTTGTGAATCTCATTATTAGCTGTAAGTGAGGTGATATATGAAATGCTAGTTCTTGGAGTTAAATGCCTTGTGCATACGATACTCACATATGTTGATCCCTCTTCTTCTTTTTCTTAATATATGATGCTAGAAACCTCACTTGAGCCATAGAGATGATGATGTATGAAAAGTCACTTAGATAAGCTTGACCTATTCTATATTCCCCCTACCATACATGAAAGATTTAAGTTTGAAATCATGAACTTAAATTAAAGGTATCCTTTGATCACATATTACATGATCAAATGTAGTTCTTAACCCCTAGTTTATTTGAATCTAAGCTTCTAGTTTGAGAATAACTCACACATTAGGGTGACACCCTAATATTAAAGCATGTAAAACCACCCCTTCTCTAATGATGAAATCCTATTACAGTGTTGATCTCAAACCAAAATAAGGATGTGAAGCATGAAAAATTTCACTAGTAAACAATGTGAAGTCTTGTAGCACCTTACATAGGTGTGTAGGGTGAATGATGAATCCTTAAATAATGCCTTCTAAACTAAATAAGTATGAATAAAACCCTATTTTGAGGGAAATAGGGGATGTAAATCCTAAAATAAAAGAAGATCAAGTCATGACTAAGACATAAAATGATGCTTCAACCCATATAATGTGGGGGTGGGTACACCCTCAGTGCTCTAAATCCTAAGATGATACCTTAGGGTACATCTAGAACTATGATAGCCTGGGCACCAAGAAGCGGTGACTTTATGAAGTTGCGCCTCTTGATATCAACTTGAGCATAAGATCAGTTGAATTTCAAGGACGAAATTCGATATAAGGTGGGGTGAATGTGATAACCTGTAATTTTAGGGAAAATTTAAATTAAGGAATTGAGTATTCGATTATGGACTCTTTTACATCGATAAGGGTTGATCAAAGATGTGACATATGATTGTGACATCTGATTGAGTTCAACTAGGATGATGGCTTTTGTAAGCTAATTTAAGTATTTATGAGATTAAACATGTTGTAGTGATATACATAAATCTGAATGGTTGAAGAGTGATTCTGAAATTCCATCATGATTGTACTACGTGAGTTGAAGTTTTTTGGCTATATTTATAGGTCAAATGATAATTATCTTTGATCATGCTAATCCTATATATGATGTTATTTGGAATAAAGATTTAGTAGGTCAAGATGAGTATATGTTTGGAATTTCAATTCTAATTGAGATTCTGATTTAGTGATATGGAAGATTTATGATACTAGATTATTTGATTAGATAGGAATGAGAAATATACTCAACAATTTTATTAACTGGTCACGGGGCACTTGTTCCCATCGTCTCCTAGTTCTGAAATCTAAGGAGCAGGTGGCCGCAATCTAGACTCTTAACGAAGTAGTCAAGACGATGAATTTGGGAGACTAGCTAAGTATGCTCACTCCGTCGCACTCTGTGGATCTAAACAACCCCTTGGAAACCTCTTAGGGTAGGGAGAAGAAAGATACCAACATCTTATTTCAGTCACGTGTCCACTACCATACGCATCAAGTTGTACAAAGAAGAAGAAGGGTGGGAGCAGAGAGGACAATAGAGGAAGAGTAAGATCTGAAAAGAAAGGTCTTGGTCAGAGGAGCTTCACCCCAGCTACTCCTTTGTCTTTCTGACTAGAAGAAGATGGAGGGAGGTAAGAATCTCAGGGAGGTCAGTCGCTTATACTCTTCACATGTAAATACGCCTACAATTTTCATGAGTCTACACAACTCCCTGAGATCTCGAGAGATCAAGGAAAGCTTGAAACTTGGTCGCACTACTCCTTCCCTGGCCTACCACCTGAGCTTATGTACCATGTTTGGCTTGCCTCAACAACAACTGTCAACCCCGTCGTATTGGAGCAGTAGGGTCTTCCCATCCATGATTGTGAGTAGATGAGATCCACCTGCCACCCCGGAGCATCTTGGATCCCTCAAAGCCTCGCAAGGAGGTTTGGATCCCACACTGCTCCTCATCGGAGCTCATAGCTAGGCCAGAGCCATAGCCGGAGGCCTGCGCGTAGAGTTGGCAATGAAAAGACAAAGGGCTGGCGGTCGAGCAGTCCTTGACACATAGGTCCCGCCAGCACCCTCCAGGCTAACTGCTTACAATAGTGCCGTAGTAGATGAATCACACAAGAGTTGATAATGACAGCGAAGATAGGGATGTCGGGTCTAGTGGTGACTTGACCAGTCGCCACACTCCTGTTACCCACCTCGAAGGAGACAAAGCTCCTAGATGAGGTTCAGGTCATCGTTCACCAAACTCTATCCTCACAGCGGTGCCTTGTGTCTCACACACAGAGAAGAAAACGAGACAGAACCTCCACCAACTAACCTTGCATCGGCGGTCGCGGAACATAGGAGCACCTAACCCCAGATCTCCATCTAGCGGCAGAGGTGGTCGCAACCATGTGGAAGGCATCTTCAAGCTTTGAAGGACCATCATCGGCTGGAAAATAGGTCTGTTACCACCAGGACTCCTTGCTACTTCCTTCCTGTATGGCGGCGCCCTAGATAGCCCTCAGAACCTGCGATCGCAGAGTGGAGAACGCACGCTGGCGTCGGCTACGCTTGTGTTCACGTGAGAGAAGAGACAACACGAGTTGGGTCTGGAAAAATCCTGGTTGAACCGGCTGGCTCAGCCTTTCCCAGGATGAGCACTGTGCCCCTAAGGAGCCAGGTGGTAGATTGTGATTGGCCTATAAGGTAAATCATTCATATTTCCAATAAATAGCTATGATCTTAGAAAATGCATTATAAATAGATCTAGTACTCAAATTGTTCCCCAAAAATACCACTAGCCTTAGAAAACTACCCTATTTATCGTGAAACTCCTATATCAGACTTATGAGACATTTATTTTGATGATATTTAATTTAGATGATAATACTTCATTTAAATGGTATAATTATTAAATGATGGAGATAAAATCTGAGAAAAATGTTTCTAAACCCTAACAATATGTGTACACTAAAAACGAACTTTGATTTGAGTATCATACTGAATACTAGGTCTTTTCTCATTAAATATACATCAGTGCTTCTAGAAAATAGATAAAGCATTAGAAAATTATGAAAATTGAACCAGACCTAATTTATGACATATAGAACAGTAGAAAAATATCACAGACAAGTTTAGGTCAGTTTTAACCTTAGATTTGACCTAAACCCTAATTTGGACCTAAAATACCTATAATATAATGAATATTTATTTATGATGATTAATTGTTGTTAATCAAGTAATGACCAGATTCTGATGATCAATGATAGGATAAGAATCTCTGAACTTAGGTATGTGGCCTTTGTCTAAGTATATGACTAGTTTTCTTGTGTACATAGCTATGATGTATTACTTGTCTTTATTTAGGAATATTATTGGGATGCACTATGATTATAGTATCTTCGCCATGTCAATAAGAACAACAAAGAATATAGATGGTTTGTAGCTATTAAGTGGATATATTCTATCTCTCTCTCTCTCTTTATCTCTACATCCTCTCTCTCTCTTCCTCTAAATATAAGGTCGACACTCGGTTCCCATAGCCTAAGGGGCGGGGAAAAATGAAGTGTGATATCCCTCTCTCTCTCCTCTAAATATAAGGCCGACACTCGGTCCCCATAGCCCAAGGGGTAGGGAAAAATGAAGTTCGACACTTCTTAGTAGTACAAACGTGTAATGACCCCACCTCACGGTAACCCCCAATTAAGAGAGACCTGAAGGTCAGAGCCGTTATCCCAATTAATAGGATCAAAGGTTCGACAAATAATCAAGAATAATTATCAAATTCTACCAGACTATACTGAAAAGTTGTAATAAAATAAAACTTTGCATACCTTTTTCAAAAACTTGGTTATCTACTTCTATCCCCAGCTTGGATCTATTCTATCTAATCCTCCTTGTACTTTATTTCTTATTTTCACCATGTGCCACTTTACTGTTTGTGCATTTCAAGGTTGTACCTAAAACACCAACAAACAAAATGTCGGTCAGCATATAAGAATATGTCGGTATGTGGGGACAACCAAAATTTCACAAATATGGCTAACAATCTAATTATCACAATCAAGGTAATTAACAAGCCAATTTACATTTTCAATGTGTCATTCTCCACCGCTTTTGCCCTAACCCTGGAATACCCCCTCTAGGGTTTCTCTTTTTCCATTGAATTAAGGCCACCTTCTCAATCCCGAGCTTGGTGCCTGGGGTCACCTCTCATGGTGCCCATTAGTCATGCAACATAGACCACCTTCTCATTCCCGAGCTTGGTGTCTGGGGTCACCTCTCATGGTGCCCATTGGTCTTCCCTCCTAGGCTTGACCTTTTTGCATCATCCATTAGGGTGGCATGTAGGTGTGAGAATACACACTTATTTTAAAATTGTGATAATCATAGTGACTTTATAATTTGCAAGTATGAACATCCAAACTGATAGGTTGCATTCAATGTGATGAATCATCCGGGAAACTCTTCGAGAAACTAATGTGATTAACCATAATTAACCACATACCTATCGGGCTGATTTGAGACAGAATTAATCCAATCAATGCAAGAAATCCAATAGGAAAGCAAGAACACAAAGAGATCTTGAAATATGCATACGATTTCCTATCATTGATCATGCCATCAAGATCTATTAAACCTAGCTCATTTCCTAAGGTTTCTAGTCCACTTTTAGGGTTTCCATTGCAATTAGGGTTTCTCTTCATTTATAATATTTTAAACCCTAATTTTATACAATTACTCACAAACCCTAATTATCTCATCTATTATTCACAAAAGATATTAAGGTTATCTTTTAACAACATATAACCCTAATTTCGGATTAAAGGCACAAATAAATGTCCATTAAGTCTATTATGCCTCTTTTACATTAAAACTACCATTTTTATCCTTTTAAATCATGTCAAGATCCTTAGACCCAAATATCATCTTTGGTTTCTTTATAATTGACAACTCGTATTTCATTATGGTGTAATTCACATATGAACTCCATTTATTACATTATTCCACTAGAAAACCCTAATTACCAAATTAAGGGTATTTATCCACAATTAGGAACTTTTATACTCAAAATAGCTTAGAACCATCAAATCTCAGCTTTATACATGAATTTGACCAATTGAAACCATTAAGAGACATAATTACTAACATTAGGGTTTCGAGGCCCATTAAAGCTTATTTATGCACATGGAACCCTAAATTAATCAAATTACACATAAGGTTCATCCTTTTAGATCTAATGTGTCTTTTATAATCAACAAGTTAATATCAACTTTATGCATCCATATAACCCTTTCTAATTCATTAATCATCAAAGATTAGGGTTTTTCATCAATTAAACCATTAAAGATAGCATCTTTACATACTTTATGAATTGCAAGTAGAATTAAGCTTAAAATATAATTTATTTGTGTTCCTCTTATTCTGAGGATCAATTTTCATATTTTGACTTTATTCGTCAGAGCTTCCTATCAAATGTTATGATTTTTGCAAGAAAGACATTAACTTGAATCATTTGTTATCTTTTTAGAAAAACGTTGGCCATCCAATTCGTGGTCCACTAGACCACGAGAAATCCAACAGCCCACAGAGACGCGCCTCACTCGTGATTAAAGAAATCATAGGACAACATTGCTCTTACCTAAACTGAAGGCACGGAGGGGCAAACTTGTAAAAGACCACAATGTCTTCTTCTTCCTCACGCCAGCTCTGTCTTGTCCACGCGGTCAACTCCTCGGTTGACTCTG
This sequence comes from Alisma plantago-aquatica, assembly GCA_963693085.1. NCBI lineage: Eukaryota > Viridiplantae > Streptophyta > Magnoliopsida > Alismatales > Alismataceae > Alisma > Alisma plantago-aquatica. The sequence goes on from OY856410.1 coordinate 1,016,205,543, forward strand.
AGGTTATGACAACCTGCGAGCATGATGATCATCTAGGGAGCTTTGCCTCCCTCCGCCGAACTCAACCATGGCCTCAATTTCTCGTCCTTGTTGTGCTAGCCCCGCCTCCAACTCGTCAGACTCCGACAAGGCAAACTGGATGGATGAGAGGGAAGGTCAGGGTGGATCTTTGAATTGGCTGCACATAATCGCTCCTCGCCGCTCTCTGAAGGTTGTGGGTTGATGAGTTAGCATGTTGGTTCCCTCATGAATCCTCCCCTATATATAGGGTCAGAGGTAGATCCATGTTGGATTGGGGACTCTCCCAATCGGTGACCACACCCCTAACAAGTAGGGTTGGTTCTCATCGGATTTCCCTCCCGAGTTCAAAGGTGGTAATCTCGCAATCTAACTCCCTTTCCTCTTTTCACAATGATCCAAGTTTGGATCGTCTCCAACCTACCTGGCACAGGACTCCTTGCGCCTGTGGGAGTCATCCCTGATCGTTGGATCGTGATCCAACGATCCACATAAAGCCCAAAATCAGGGAATTGGAAAGATAATCCAATTACATCGTGACATCAAATCCTTAGGCAATTAATAGCCTAACTTTAGGTAATTTTGCAAATTGCATAACTCGAAAACCGTGCACTATTTTCCAACCAAATTTCAAGGGTTTCTCTCTATTGCCTTTATCTACTTGCATGTCAAGTTTGAGTCCGAAAATCCAGAAGAAATTGACTATTTCTTCAAAGGCAAGTTACTCATTAATACAATTCATTTAATGGTTATTTTCTCTTTCCCCAAACCATTATCTTGCTATTTGGGACTCCTTGGACCCCAAGAAACCCTTAGATTTCGAAATCCTTTTTGAAGTATGCTTATTATCCTTCTAGATGCATCCACATCCTTTATTTCTCATTATCCTTTTTATTTCTTGATTAAAATATCTATTTTTGAGGATTTCTCTTTATCTCTTTTTATTTTCCTTATTGGAATTCCTTTTAACATTAGGAACCTTATGGATACGAAAATGCATCAAGGATAACTCAAACATACTTCTTTCCACTTATTTTCCACATTTTATCATTGTTTTCAATTTCTTTCTTAATAAAGAAAGATTTAATTTATCTTTTCTTTTCTTGTTGCATTATCTTTGCAAATTTGGAATCCTTGGAACCAAAGGAACCCAAGAGGAATGAAATCCACCTTTGGATTATATTCTTTTGCCTTCTAGAGGTTTCTACATCTTTCTTTTCTCCATTTCTTATTAATAATGGAGTTTCTTTTGTCTTTTCCTTGTTATTGGGACCAATAGCCAATAAAGCCCACAAAACAACCAAAAAGGCTATTGTAAACGAACTCCATTTATTCAAAACAAATTATATCATTATTTTCTCAAATATCCTTAATAGGAGAAATTACATTTCTCACCAAAAGAACCCAAAATTTGGGGTCGTAACATCCTTCCCCTCTTATAGGAATTTTGCCCTCAAAATTTCACCAAGCTCACAACAAACAGGATAAGCCTTTCTTATGTACATCATGGCTCCCATGTGGCCTCACCCTTTCCATGGTGCTTCCTAAGAAACTTCATCATCTCATATTCTTCCATATGAGTTCTTTCTTACCTTGGTATATCGTACCCTTATAGGTGACTCAGGACATTTCAGCCTCTCATAAAGTTGAATAGGTTCATGGCTCAGCACATGGCTTGGGTACCTCACATAGTGATCTAGGTTGGACTTATTGAACACATTATACATCATGTTATCCTGAGGGGTAAGGCTAAGCACAACCATCTCCACCAATCCATCTCAAATGGACCCATATATCTAGGACTCAACTTTCTCAGCTGTAGCTAAGAGGGGTTGGATTTTCACATCAGATACTCTCCCACAGTGAACTGCATGTCAGACTGCTTTGCATCAGCTCACAACTCATGTCACCCCTGGGCTCTCTTTCAGCCCTTGCACGATCAAAGTGACTTCATCTGCACACACTATGGTCCTTTTCCTGACCTTCACGAGGTCCCTTAACCAAAATCATCTTAATGAAGTGGTAACCAACACAACCTCCCTTACAGAGCTTCTTTACATCCCGATACTGGCTATGGTGGTTATCATCACATCTTACAGAAGACAAGAATTGTCTCCATGTATCACCCTGAACAAGCACACATGCTCTTATCAGACCCTCTAGTCTGGATTATACTAACCATTAGTTAGGGGTGATAAATTGTATTAACATCGAGTTCTTCATGTACTTACTTCCACTGCATGGAAGTGAATCTTTAGGTTATACTCAAGAACTTTTGAACTCACATCATGGTGTAGTTGAACCATCTTTCTTATATGTAGTCCAACCGGATCCGTCCATTGACAGTATTCTTTCTTTCTCAAGGCAATCTACCATAACCCATATTGCATCTTGACCTTCCTTGGTCTAGGGGAGACTTACCACAACATACATAGTGATGAACTCCCATTCCCTCTCGGGGACTCTTTATCCTCTACATCAACTCTTTGGGTTATTGGTGTTCGTTCTTCATCTCCTAGCCTTCATGGCCACATGCCACATGCAACTTTATCTTAGGTATCCAAAGTACTACTGTCACTTACTATCTTCATGGTACTACGGTGCATGGTGATCTTAAAATCATGATCTCCTGTATGCCATAATTCCTCGATATCAATTCCTCAGAAACCCTAAACCACTCTAATCGGGGTTTCATCACCTTCTTTTCCAGAGAAGTGCATCTGAGGTTCTACCACCATCCTTTTCTTGCATCAAGGCCTAATCTGGCTAACCAAACAACTACTAACTTGTTCGATAGATATCGTTCATTTGAGTGTTAGACAAACATATCTCACAAACTTAGGGTTAACCTAACAACCTCTTCTAGCCTCCAGCTAAACTAGACAGATGCATTTCAACCAGAGCATCCATTACCACCTCATATCCTTATGTATTAGGTAATTTTGAAGTCATACACATCCATGTATTCCACTTTATCATCTCATCTCAAACTCTAAGTCTATCTTCATCAAGAAACTCTGAGCTCATCCTCTTGGTTTTCAAACTCAACTTTGTATATCTCATAGCTCATGATAAAAACATCCTCATAAGATGACTACCTTATTTCCCTTGTTTGTAAACCATCCACATATCATCCACTCCACAAGGGTATGTTATCATCTCTATCCTCATACCTCATAGCAACATCCCAATTCACATCATCTTTATCCTTGGTGTATGGCATGTGTATTGTCCTATCTCTCACTCCCATAACAAGAGGAAATAAGCATTTGGCTGCAGTCCAAATACAAAGTTCTTCCTATTCTAAGAGTAGAGATGGTACATCCCACCTTGCTAGTACACCTTCAAATCTAAGTTGAAACGTGCAACTTATGTCTCAACATCACAATCATCCAAGTTACTTCCATGGAAAACTGATCTCGAACCTACTTGGCTCACCACCCAATCCTTGGTTATCTCCTCTAGGTCTGTAGGGTGCCGACACTTTTGGGGTCATCCCTCTTCCCTTATGCATCCAGAGAGTGCCCTACTCATCTGCCCTTTGGGTCCCATGAGTTCATGAAGGTGATCAATCTCCTAACCCATGGCCCTCAGACAATGATAGTTGTTACCTCCCGACCCTATGGTCATGTGCAACTAGGGAATTAGGCAACTCCTACTTCCATCGGTCTTATCCCTATCGACCCTCAGCCTTAGGATTCTAATATAGTACATGTCCAACATAGAACCTCACCCAAGTCTCCATCATTTGTCTCTGCGTTCCTGGGCTGACTTTCATCCTTTCATAGGGGTCATGGCAACCTGCCTACCTTGGTCAGGCCCCATACTAGTTACCTCCATGGTAACACACCCACATGCACTTAGAGAAGGTTATCTATGGGTCTACAGGTTCATTCTCTTACTATGTACTTTTCACTTAGCTTCTCAAGATCCTATTGAGACCTCTTTAGGTTACCTCAAAACCAACAAAACTGGTATACACCCTACAAAAGGGCCCCTCTCCCAAGATAAGAGGAAACTACATCAAAGGTCACAAATGTGCTTATGTCTAGGGTTTACATCATGCTTAACCCTAGCAAGCTACTAAGGCACAAGCAGACCACCTACTAAATCGTGCTAGGTCATACTTGTTCTCATTCCTCAACATTGGACCAAGAACAAACCTTCCCATGTCACCAACTTAGTTGTGAGGGGTTCATCAAACATACCTTAAACTTAAGGGGTTTCCCTTTCCTCTCAACATGAGGAGTGCCATGCTCGAGTCTATAGAAACTCAAACCTCATCAAGAGCATCAGGGACACCACTTCCCCTCTTAGGCCTAGGAACCCTAGGTTCACTTTTTGGATGTCTGACTGCATGCTCAACCTTTTAACCATGAACCAAGCATGTACAAGGTATGACATGCCCTTCCTATCATTCTTCTACTCAAGCAACACCTCAGAGTTGAGTCCTTCTCAAGGACATCTAACTGGGTAGAAGGCCTCACTACTGGTTACTTAAACCTCCTCTAGGTCTAAGGAACTCCTCTTCCTATCCCTAGAAGGTAAACACTTATACCATAGGCACATAGGTACCAGAAGCCTCATCGTCTCTCTAGGGTTTGGTTCCTCTAAAGGAAACCAAGATATCCTTAGCCTCCAGGGATCATGCATGAGACAACCACAACCATCCACTTGGGTCGCACCATCCTCAACTCCCCACTATTCCTCATATCTCAAAGTCTAAGATTCCAACCTTATTGCTTGGGTCCTGCTCTCTCTCTAGAGCTAACTCCACAACTAGATTTACTACTAGAGGTCCTCTCTGCATGAAGGATCAAACTCACAACATACCCCTACATGGGTGAAGCCTATGTTCTTCTTATGTTTGCTCAAGATTATTCATAACTCCTCATTCTTATCTCATAAGCTATCCAACATACTCTCCCGCCTAGGGTTTCAACCTACTGCCCATACTACTGACGTACCCTGGGTGCAGGTTATGCCCTACTCACATAAGCACATAGGGTTTCTATAGATTCTTCACTAACCTCATCATTGAAGGAGCTATCCTTCACTCTAACTTGCACGACCCTTTCTAGGGTTGGGTTGCTAAAGGTACTAGGTCATCCAACCTCACATGGCTCAGATCGTCATGGGTATCCAAAAGCATGCCCACACCCCTGGTCTATTATGACATCTAACTCATCGTGTCATCTCTCTCTCTAACCACCACTTAGGGTTAGGGTTAGCATCATCCTCAGAGGATGTGCTAGGTCTCTACTTATAATGGAGGTCTCTACTTCCAAGACTAACTTTCTCCACTCATCCTCCTGACAAGGAGGTCTAGCCTCAGGTCTCTCCTGAGGGCATGAAAACATATGTCATTTGACCTAAGCATGTATCTATTCTTTAGTTTATGCTTAAACTATTAAGCTTATGTCCATGCCATCTTATTTACGTGTTTTTCATTAATTTGGTGGAGGATTCCTTAAACCCTATCAACTTTACTCATACCTCAAGAGAGTGAGGAAGAGAGAGAAAACCCTAATCCTTAAAAGCATTTGAGTTGAGAAGGGATGAACAAGATGAGAGAGTCCTAAAGGTATCTTATTTTGAGTCAAATCCTGAGACATTGGCCAGGAAGTCACACAAATCTGGGAGTCCTTGTATTCCGACAAGTGGTGCAGAGGAAAATCATGTCATCCCCGGACGTGATCCTTTTCTAAACACCTCTGTCTTTAGGAAAATCCTCTAATAACTCCCTTGGGTTCTATAGAATTTGTAAAATTTAATAATTATTAAAGATTAAATGAGGAACCTATGCTCTGATACCAAATGTAACGACCCCGCCTCCTGGTAACCCCCAATTAAGGGAGACCCGAAGGTCAGAGCCGTTATCCCAATTAACAAGATCAAAGGTTCGACAAATAATCAAGAATAATTATCAAATTCTACCAGACTATACTGAAAAGCTATAATAAAATAAAACTTTGCATACCTTTTTCAAAAACTTGGTTATCTACTTCTATCCCCAACTTGGATCTATTCTATCTAATCCTCCTTGTACTTTATTTTTTATTTTCACCATGTGTCACTTTACTATTTTTGCATTTCAAGGTTGTACCTAAAACGCCGACAAACAAAACGTCAGTCAGCATATAAGAATATGCCGGTATGTGGGGACAACCAAAATTTCACAAATATGGCTAACAATCTAATTATCACAATCAAGGTAATTAATAAGACAATTTATGTTTTCAATGTGTCATTCTCCACTGCTTTTGCCCTAACCCTGGAATACCCCCTCTAGGGTTTCTCTTTTGCCATTGACTTAAGGCCACCTTCTCAATCCTGAGCTTGGTGCCTAGGGTCACCTCTCATGGTTCCCATTAGTCATGCAACATAGACCACCTTCTCATTCCCGATCTTGGTGTCTGGGGTCACCTCTCATGGTGCCCATTGATCTTCCCTCTCAGGCTTTACCTTTTTGCATTATCCATCAGGGTGGCATGTAGGTGCGAGAATACACACTTATTTTAAAATTGTGATAATCACAGTGACTTTATAATTTGCAAGTATGAACATCCAAACTGATAGGTTGCATTCAATGCGATGAATCATCTGAGAAACTCTTCGGGAAACTAATGCGATTAACCATAATTAACCACATACCTATCAGGCTGATTTGAGACAAAATTAATCCAATCAATGCAAGAAATCCAATAGGCAAGCAAGCACACAAAGAGATCTTGAAATATGCATATAATTTCCTATCATTGATCTTGCCATCAAGATCTATTAAAAACCTAGCTCACTTCCTAGGGTTTCTAGTCCACTTTTAGGGTTTCCATTGCAATTAGGGTTTCTCTTCATTTATAATATTTAAACCCTAATTTTATACAATTACTCACAAACCCTAATTATCTCATCTATTCTTCACAAAAGATATTAAGGTTATCTTTTAACAACATATAACCCTAATTTCGTATTAAAGGCACAAATAAATGTCCATTAAGTCTATTATGCCTCTTTTACATTAAAACTACCATTTTTATCCTTTTAAATCATGTCAAGATCCTTAGACCCAAAAATCATCTTCGGTTTCTTTCGAATTAACAACTCGTATTTCATTATGGTCTAATTCACATATGAACTCCATTTATTACATTATTCCACTAGAAAACCCTAATTACCAAATTAAGGGTATTTATCCACAATTAAGAACTTTTATGCTCAAAATAGCTTAGAACCATCAAATCTTAGCTTTATACATGAATTTGACCAATTGAAACCATTAAGAGACATAATTACTAAAATTAGGGTTTCAAGGCCCATTAAAGCTTATTTATGCACATGGAACCCTAAATTAATCAAATTATGCATAAGGTTCATCCTTTTAGATCTAATGTGTCTTTTATAATCAACATGTTAATATCAACTTTAAGCATCCATATAACCCTTTCTAATTCATTAATCATCAAAGATTAGGGTTTTTCATCAATTAAACCATTAAAGATAGCATTTTTACATACTTTATGAATTGCAAGTAGAATTAAGCTCAAATATAATTCATTTGTGTTCCTCTCATTCTGAGGATCAATTTTCATATTTTGACTTTATTCATCGGAGCTTCCTATCAAAAGTTATGATTTTAGCAAGAAAGACATTAACTTGAATTATTTGTTATCTTTTTTGAAAAATTTTGGCCATCCGATCCATGGTCCACTGGACCACGAGAAATCCAACAACCCACAGAGATGCACCTCACTCACAATTAAAGGAAGCAAAGGACAACATTGCCCTTACCGGAATTAAAGGTACAGAGGGGCAAACTTGTAAAAGACCACAAGGTCTTCTTCTTCCTCACCCCGGCTCTGTCTCGTCCACACGGTCAACTCCTCGGTTGACTCTGAGGTTCTGACCACCTGCGAGCATGCTGATCATCCAGGAAGCTTTGCCTCCCTCCGTAGAACTCAACTACGTCCTCAATTTCTCATCCTTGTTGTGCTAGCCCCGCCTCCAACTCACTGGACTCCGACGAGGCAAAATGGGTGGACGAGAGGGAAGGTCAGGGTGGATCTTTGAATTGGTTGCACAGAATCGCTCCTCACTGCTCTCTGAAGGTTGTGGGTGGATGAGTTAGCATGCTGGTTCCCTCATGAATCCTCCCCAATATATAGGGTCGAAGGTAGATCCATGTTGGATTGGGGACTCTCCCAATCGGCGACCACACCCCTAACAAGTAGGGTTGGTTTTCACCAGATTTCCCTCCCGAGTTCAAAGGTGCTAATCTCACGATCTAACTCCCTTTCCTCTTTTCACAATGATTCAAGTTTGGATCATCACCAACCTACCTAGCGCAGGACTCCTCACGCCTGTGGGAGTCATCCCTGAGCGTTGGATCATGATCCAATGATTCACATAAAGCCTGAAATCAGGGAATTGGAAAGATAATCCAATTACATCGTGACATCAAATCCTTAGGCAGTTAATAGCCTAACTTTAGGTAATTATGAAAATTGCATAACTTGAAAATCGTGCACTATTTTCCAACCAAATTTTAAGGGTTTCTCTCTCTTGCCTTTACCTACTTGCATGTCAAGTTTGAGTCTGAAACTCCAAAAGAAAAGGATTATTTCTTCAAAGGCAGGTTACTCATTAATAAAATTCATTTAATGGTTATTTTCTCTTTGCTCAAACTATTATCTTTCCATTTGGGACTCCATGGACCCCAAGGAACTCTTATATTTCGAAATCCTTTTTGAAGGATGCTTATTATCCTTCTAGATGCATCCACATCCTTTATTTCTCATTATCCTTTTTATTTCTTGATTAAAATATCTCTTTTTGAGGATTTCTCTTTATCTCACTTTTTATTTTACTTATTGGAATTCCTTTTAACATTAGGAACCTTATGGATACGAAAATCCATCAAGGATAACTCAATCATACTTGTTTCCACTTATTTTCCACATTTTATCATTGTTTTCAATTTCTTTCTTAATAAAGAAATATTGAATTGATCTTTTCTTTTCTTATTGCATTATCTTTGCAACTTTGGACTCCTTGGAATCCAAGGAACCCAAGAGGCACGAAATCCACCTTTGGATTATATTCTTTTGCCTTGTAGAGGTTTCTACATCTTTCTTTTCTCCATTTCTTATTAATAATGGAGTTTCTTTTGTCTTTTCCTTGTTATTGGGCCCAATAGCCAATAAAGCCCACAAAACAACAAAAAAGGCTATGGTAAGCGAATTCCATTTATTCAAAACAAATTATATCATTATTTGTTCAAATATCCTTAATAGGAGAAATTGCATTTCTCACCAAAAGAACCCAAAATTTGGGGTTGTAACAAAACGCATCAAAAGTCATCTAAAAATATGTGTTTATCTGATTATCACTTTAAACAATGTTTTCTTTTACTTGTTCTTTCTCAAGTTATTTCAATTATGCAAGCATATTAGGATGTATCTTTCTACCCACATTCACAATACCTCGTGGGTTGATTTGCTGTTTCACGTATGTTTTAGGTTCAGAGCTAGCGTGGGATAAAAGATGGGAAGTGAGCAGTTGTCTAGGTTGTACCTATTGTGTAGATCCTGATTAGCATACATGTTCATAGATTTGTAAATCTTCTTTCAATATGTAAATGTAATTCATGTTGTAATAAGTTATCTTATATTAATATACATGTTAAATGTTGAGATTCTTCACGGTGTATGCATTATAGTTGTATATTCATGTATGTGTATGTCGCTTCCGCATCGCTCTCTGATACAATTAGGTAACATTTTCAGATTTGTCCTCTCGGGCCTTCTAAGTCTCAAGACGGTAGAATCCGGGGACGTTACAGTAGTTCATTGAAAATTCTATAGATGAAGAAGAGTACTTTGAAAAGTATGGTGATTGTAGTCCATTCTCAGTTGACTTGCCAAGTGTAAATGTTGAAGCTAAAATTGATGAATATATATGTGGAGATCACACAATAAGAATATTAATTGACCAACAATCCAACCAATAATAGAGGCGTGCATTTCAAATTATCTTTCACTTAAATGTTTATAAGTTGATGTGCATTTTACTTCTCTATCATAGTTATATATGTTTCTTATGCTAGATGTGCATTTTTGCAATCTTTATCACTTATATGTTCTTATCGGTTATTTTTAACAATACATTTTTCAGATGGCATCTAACTATGAGGATAGAACTGTGATGATGTGTGTCGTGAGGATGTGTATTATGAGGATGATTATGAAGTAAGTTATATTGTTTTATTGCATAGATGTGCATTTTATATTCTCCATCATAATTATATATCTTTATCACTTATATGTGCTTATTGACTACTTTAGGATGAGAACCCTAAGGATGAGAAGATTGAGGATGTGCACCCTAAGGATCATATTCAGTTTGCTGAGGAGCATCGTGATTGTACACGTAAAAGACACATCACTTTGGTGAACAAGTTATTTGTGCAAAGAAGAAAAGGTCTGAAGCAGGAAATTGACTTTGATACAATGGGAAATCTTATTGGAAAGAATCACAGTTCTTTCGGACAATGGTTAGGGGTTTTGGTTTGTAGCAAAGTGAAATTAATAGAAGAATCTTGTAATAAAATTTATCTTGTCACTAAAGTTTCCATATAAGAATGTAATTATGAGATAATCTATTCTTAAAGATATGCATGATTCTATTTTTTGATGATATGCACAGTTCTATATTTAGATATATTCCATTAAGTATATGAACTTTTGTAGGGCATCTTTGACCCTGACGAAAAATTGCATCATAAGAATGAGTTGCAATGTTTTGGAATGATATTAAGGAATTTTAGGGCAAATATTAAAAAAAGATTACATGATAAGTGATAAGAGGATGAAGTTGGCCATTGAGAAATACACCTATCTTGGTAGGAGTGTGTGGAAAGCATTTGTGCTTCAAGGAAGAGCTTTGAATTCAAGGTAATAAGACAATGTTTAAAATAAATTCTTATAATTATTTATATAAATTCAATGTACTACATATTTAACATATGTTTTGGATTAATCAAGATTTACACAATGGTCATACAAGAAAGGTGTGCTAAGAATGTGCATGACCAAATGTTGGGTCTAGGTGGTTACCCCTGGTGTCACCAACAGTAACAGAAAGCTTCTTCTTCTAAGCAGCCTACTCCTAGGCCTGTTGAGTCTTCTACTACTCTTGCACTTCTACCTTACCATGAGGAGTGGATAGATGTGAGGACAAGACACTCTGGAGAAATACCCAAACCCTCTAGGTGGATGCAAAAATGGTAAATTTAACTCTCATAGTGCATGTTCATTTTTGACCTTGATTGTTATGTTTTACTAACCAATTACTATTGATGATGATTTGTGGGAGATCCATGAGCAAATAAAATAAGGCATGTTCATCCCTGAGGCCAAAGGGATGAATTGAAAGTTGCTCTAGGTACTCCAGAGCTTCCTGTCTGTGTTAGTGGCATTGGGGATGGTGTTGGGATAAGATCCTTCTTAGCTCATCTAAGAAAAAGAGAAAATTTGTTAACAAAGGTCGATTGTCACAAGATGAGGTATAGCACATGATTGCAAAGAGAATGGAAGAAGCAATGAGACAATTTCAGGCTTCTCACTCTCAACTTCCTCAGACTGTACCTCATTCACACTAGTTTTCTTATGAGGTGGAGCCTCCTCAGACATAGGTGCTTGGGAGTAAACCCATGGACCCTCCAGCTCACACACCCAGTGTAAGTTTTTTTCATATAATAGTATAGATAAAATTGTAGGCACTAAAAAGTTACATCTTCTATTACTAGAGCGCACCTTATATTTCATGGCATTAGGAGAGGTTCACCCATGCCTTCCATGTGAAATTTTTTATGGTGCTCTAATGCTTGAGGATGCACTTCGTGTCAGTATCCAACTTATCTATAAAAAAAAAACACCACTACCACCTTGACCCCTTAGCACAACATGATAAGAGAAGCAGAAGGAATCATGGTTGTGAGGCCCAAATCCAAAGTTCTCATTGATAATGTATGATAAATTAACATTGCATTTGTATTTGTGGTTCTATATATATATATATATATATATATATATATATATATCAAATATTATGAGAAGACATGCAGGCCATAGTACCTAATGAGCCCCCCTACATTCTCCTCCAAAGCTTTTGATACCTACTTGAGTCTCATAGGTCCTATATGACTCGCTAGTTCCTAAATGCAAAAGATTGGCACTATAATTAGATAATGTAGACAAAGGGTTGACTATGATGGTCTGTATTCAGAAGGATGTTGTAGGACAAGATCATGATATTATTGTATTCTTTACAGTTATTGTGGAGTTATTCAAATATGATTGGCTGAATACATTTTTTATATGACTCAGGACATGGTGAGATCTTATGGCTAAATACCTCATTCTATATATGTGAAAATATATGTTGAATTGTTTACCGTTATATTAATCTATACATATGTTTCACAACTACTTATATACGGTGAGTGCACAATTTTTGCATTAACCAATATTGTATTTTTAGTACCAACATTGATTAGCTGGGTATTTATAGAGCAATTTTTTTAAGTGATTAATGCTCTACCGCACTTAAATTTTTTTCTATTGCAAGAAAGAACATGATTACAACTTTTTTCAATGTTGGGTAAGTTCGGCCTCTTTGCTTATAATTTTAAAGTTATGAATTATATTTATTATGGAATTTGTGTTTTCTTTTGTTTGCTTTCTTTTCATTTAATAATAGGCATTGTGAGTTTTTGGAAATTGTACCCCATACGATGTTTGTGTACCATCTTGATCTTTTGGGTAACAAATTAGGGAGTGGGGATATGCAATAAAATTGGCAATTATAGAGAAAGTAAAGTGTTTTATCTGTCGACATATATTGATGTCTACATTACATGATTTTTAATAAAGAAACTTAATGTATTACTTTAACTTATTCATGTATAAAAGCATTCAAGCAGGCTATAGGCGAGGTTGATAAGAAAAAGAAAACAATCACTTGGAGAAATGTTAAGGTAGTTGTCTGAATCCAGTGCATATATATATGCCAATTGTTCTTATTTTTATTTATTAACATTTCACATAAGTACTATAAATTTATAGGGTCATATACAAGATAAATAATTGGGTATGCAAACACTACATGATGTAGTACATGGAACTAATTGTCAAAAATCCATCACAAGACATTCATTATATTCAAAAGGTAATCTATAGAGTATTGAATCATAAGTAAATAACATAATTTGAAAATATAAATTATAAAATATAACTCTTGAATTATGTCATTCTCTTTGTTGTGGTTTAATACAGTGAATCCCTATACAAAAGAGAGATGGATGAGATATGAGAAGATTGGGCATAGTCCTTCATTAAAGAAGTCAATTTTGTAGTTGATTGGGGTCAATTATGATTTGTTTTCAAACTTTGATGTCATTTTTTTATATACATGTGATGGTAGTGACTTTTTACAACTTTAAATTTGAATCAAGTGTTGGCGCATATGTGAATGTGAGTATATATGCATATGTGTGTCAATGTATGTGAAGAGAAATGAATTAGATGAGTTGCATTTGTATAAGTGGATGACAATGAAATTGCATGTGTGTGAATGAATTTTATATGTGTGTATGTGGATGAGAATGGAATGAAGTGTAGATGAGAATGGAATTACATGTGTGTGAATGAATTGTGTGGATGTGGACTCATGCATGTGTTTTTTCTTATAGGTTTTGTTGGTATTTCTGGCTTATTGTTAAGCTGAACATGGGATGTAACATGTTGTTCTAATGAACTATATGTTCTACATCCTAGTGAACAACCAGACAATAGGTCTAGCAACCAACTAAGAAAATTGGTCCTCATTGTTGTTTGCCTTAAAAATACTATCAATGTAAATCTGTATTTTTAGGTTTATTAACAAAATCGATGTCATGACTATCCCTATCAGTTAAATTTTATCTAATAAGGAAGTACAACATCGGTTTTCCAAAATAGACCGGCGGCACAGGCCATACATCAATGTTAGTTTCTTCCTTACAACCAATGACTTAGAGCTACGTTGCCAGTTTCTTTAAGAAAAACTGGTGACTATAATCCCAGGACAATCCTCTAACTATTGATGACATTGGATTACGTTGCCAATTTTTTTATTATACACCAAAAAATATGACTATTGCTACATCACTTTCACTTTTCATAGAAACTGACACTACATTTGGGTCATCAGTTGTTTCTTACCCCAGAAACTGACACCAAAGGTCCTTGGTTACAGTGTCACCCACTTATGTGTCCATATGTAACCGATGGTATAGACCTAAATAAATGTTGCTACAAATGTTTTTCGTATTGGTGGATCTACATCAATGATGTAGTTACATGCTCTAATCTCTTTAAAATCCCCCAATTTTCCTAATGAACTTTGATATTAATAGGACATATATAATTTACTAATGATGTCTAATATTTACTATTATTGATCATCTACCCTCCTAATTCTCAAATCAACCAATTTTAGTATGTTGAGCACCATGGAAACCCTAACCACTCAACAAGTACCTTGAATGACCTAGATGCTTAAGTATGACTCTTACTTTAGGCTTTAATGATGAATTTTGAACTTTTTTTGCTACTTCATCCATTTGAAGATGAAACTCATTCTAATCTCAAAAATCAATAATTCTATGTTCTCCAGGACACTATATTACCCCATGTCTGACCTATATGACTTTTAGGCATGATTATGACCTAGTTATGACATTGAATGTCTATACCCTAGGCACATGGGGTCTTGGAAGTATATGATGCATCAACCTATATAATATCCTTCAAATTAGTATTTGTTTGATGTTTTGTGACTCCAATGCCTAATATTAACCCCTCCTTACGTATTATGGTGCTTGTATCCCTAAATCCCTTAGTGTTTGTCGTATGTTGCTTGCTTGTCCTTCTTGTACCATGATCTTGTTTTAGAACTTGATCTTATGGTCTTCCCTCTCAATTAAAAATTGATTCTATTATCCTTGATAACTTGGATGTGGATGTACCAACTAAGTTACATGTTGAACCTTATTGGCACAAATAAAATATGTTGATGGATACATTCACATTGATAAGTGAATACTAAGTTTGGACATTGATGCCTAGACCCTAGGGGACATCCACCCAACTTTGTATATGTTCCTTATGTCCTAACCTTGTTGGTTTGAAGTTGAACCAACTATCATGTATATATCTCATGACTTCATGAATCATGGCCTCGGTTGGTCTATTGTGAGTCTTTTGAACCAAAATGCAAGTAAATGACATAAACTTTATAGGTGACATGAAACTTGAACTACACCTTTATAATGGACCATAAATCAATAAAAAAATCACCAAATACTCAAATGAAGATCCTTGACCTAACTTGGCCAAGACCCTAAAAATGGAGCTAAATAGGGTTTATGGTTAGAACTAATTATGTATGTAATATTGCTCTTAATCAAGTGTTTCTTGTGGATAGATGGTCAAGGATAAGTTAAGTTAAGAATCTTCAACTCAGGTACGTTCTTTAATAGTTATTTGACTATGATTTTCTTGTTGAACCCTGGAAATTATGTATGCTTGTTTATGTGCTCAAATGTTGTCGTGTAGCATTCAAGTATTATACTCGATGTTTGTCTTGTTGATTCTTAACTTGAACACATAAGTTAGATCTCCATTATAAAAACCTTGTGCACCTTCCTATATTCTTGGGTAAAGGACAAAAGGGAAAGTTTCCTACTTGAGTTGTCAAGATAGGGATGACCATGTCTATGAATACTGTTAGCTAATCTTGATCACCCTCACTGACCCTTCTGACAAGAAGTTGGTCAAAGGCCTTATGAATACATGATATTGTTGGTATAACTTGAGAAAAAGGACATATAAAATGGGTTTCCATTTTCATAAGTACTTAACTCATTTAATCTTTTTTTTAATTCTACAAATCTTTTCAATTATATAAACCATATATATGCATCTTTCTGCCATGTCCTCAATACCTTGTGTGTTGACCCGCTTGTTTCACATATGTTTTAGATTCAGAGATGGCCTGGGAGTTGATGTATTGGTGATCCATGTTCAAGTGTACTTGTTGTAAGATCCTATCTAGTATTCATGAGCATACTTTTACAATTAAATTCTTCAATATTTATTTAAAATTTTGTAATAAATAATGTTGATAATAATAATACTTATTAAATGTTGAGATGATTGTGGTTCTTTCTTCTTGTTATTTGTTCATGTATGTTAATCTTTTATGCTTCCACATTTTCTATTTTATAAAAAACGTGATAGAGATGGAAGCCTTGGTCCTATCACCATTGACTTACTAGTCATTTGGAGTTAGGTTTGGGGTTTAAAAATGGTTTCATGATATAAAGGCTCTAGGGCTCCTACCTAGGCCTATGTAGACTTGGGCATATGTATGTAGTCTGAGGGTGTCTAGCTAAATTCTAAGACATTGATGGTGCATCATGCATGTGAGCATACAATAATTATTTATACTTGGATATGTATAATTAAAGTACATTTAGGGCAAATTAAAAAAGTGAAAAGCATTTTAAATTCTACAGTTGGTAATGATATTCATGCATAGTTGTTATATGTCTCTCCTACTGAATTAACTTTTTATATCATAATTGTTTCATTGTTAAGCTTAAACATAAAATATTTCTTCCCTAACTAGAATTGCTTACTCTTATGTTTATTTTCTCTCGTAAATATTGGCTAACCAACCAGTGAATAAACTATTACATCTTGGAGACAAATCACCTATTGTCCAATTTAAATCCCATGTTGATGACTTTACTTCTATGTGAAGTTTAGACATGTGTGTGTTATATGTCATGTAGTGGGATTGTTTGGGGAATTCCTTGTGGGTACTTTGTGTTTTGTTGATAGCCTGGTTTTGGTATATGATTTTCTCTTATACATATATATTAAACCTTGCTAAGTATTTCATGTTGAAAATTTTGTAAATTGATGTTTACAAGGACACATGATCATGCTCTATAGACAAACAATTATCTTGAATATATAATATTGGTTTAAAATAATGATGTTGAATCCAATCACCTTTAATATGTCAAGACTTCTATGTTGTTGTTTCTTTTCATTTGCAATTTTGTTTCCAGAGTTACTTTTGTAGCACATGTTGGGACTGCCTAGTGTGTTGTTTACTGAATGTGGTGCCTATCACTTGTAATTAAATATACCTACGAGAAGAAGACTTGGAGTAATAGATCCCAAGGACTACTCTATGTGGAATTACAAGTACTAACATAGGTGGGGTTGTTGGGTTTAAGGGAATAGGGTGGTGCAATGGAATAACAAAACTTTATTCTCTTTATACCCAAGTCTTTGGAATCGTCATAGCTATAATATGTTGATGAATAAAAGAGTGATACCTTTGTGCACACTAATTTTCCAACAAGTATACACATATTATGTTAGTGAAGAGCTCAATTCTCTGGATCTAGATCTGTAACGACCATCAATAAATCCCAATAGATAACTAATAGATCTGGATTGTATGCCAAGTAGCAACTTTTTTTTGTCTTATAAAACCTATTATCCAAGCCTTTGCACGTATGCCTCAGCCTCTCTTTTGTCCATGTAGATGAGAGAGAACATGGTGTCCCACCTAGTCAACAAGTCCAATAGGAATAAGAGTTATCGACATGCTAGGTGTCACAAGACTTTCTTTATTCTCGTATCTTGAGTAGCAATCCTTAGGGTGACTTCTTCTCCAAGTAAGAGAAGTTTAATGGACAAATTGTCTCCCAAGTTGTCTCAAGAGTTGTTTATTTCCCTTTAGGAAATGACCCATTTATATAGGACAATCATGGGCTTGGGAAAACCTAATCCCTATCCCTTTCCTAATCACAATCCAAAAAATAGTTTATTGCTAAAAACTCAAACTAGATTTGAGACGATCAATCTCATTTGCTGATTGCCCAATCTCAGTCCCTGATCGCCGAATATTAGAAGAAAATTGAAAAATCACAAATGTTCATATCTATATTTGAAAGAAGAAGATCACTCGCTCTCAGTAGTCTAGTGGAAAACTTAATTGATCAATTGACAATCTAATAATTCATTGACCCAATCATCTGATCGACTGATCTAATATTCTGATCATATAATAAGAGGATTAATTAGACAACTTATGATTCATAAATATGCTAATCATATGTTTGATTTCAAATTTCAATTCCCTTATGCATTATTATGTGTGTGACCTGGTAGGTTTATAATTATGTTGGTGGTGATGTTCTGAATAAAACAAGCAAAGACTGGTGTCTGGTCACACAACATTTTCACTCTTGTAAAAGGAATGAGTTGAAGAACAACTATAACCTATAAAGTGATAAATGTTTCCAAAACCCTATAATCCCTTTGTTATAGATATTCAAATTGAACTTAAGGCATGGAATGTCATCCTCTTAACATTCAATCTATGTTCCTTGAACCAAAGAAGACTATTCAAGATAATGTGAGTTGAATGCCATATATTGATCCATGTGAGCATGCCCAATCATTTCATAGTCTTTCTTATTAATTGGTTGTGGATATCATTCTAAAGGAGGGACAAATGCAACTACATCACTCACATCATGACCCATGTGTCATAGTGCACTATGGCACATGGGTGAGATCGTAGAGAGCGAAGGGTGAACTTTAGTTGTCGCCCCTTATTGGAGGCCTCTCTTTTCAAAGTTCATGTGTGAAGGTGATATGAGGACTTCCTTAGAGCAAGGTCTATGGTTATTTGACAACAAGGTTATCTAAACAAGAAAGCAGTCACCTAAAGAAGATATCTGAAGGGTGTCACTCATCTCGACACCCATTTAGGTCACCCTCCCTGGTGTTGGACAACATTGGTCTAGAAGAGATATAACCATTGTCGATGACAAGATTGGAACACTAAAGGTGAAAGACTTCCTGACAAGAGGGAAATATGTGGGGTATCCCATAGTTGCGTCGAGGTGGATGCTGACAAGAAGTCACCCTCAATGATTATGGTAGAGATGTCAGATGGGAAAGACTTGGATATAAAGGTGGTGTATGATTCCCTCCCTGAGATGTGTGAGAATTCTAAAGTGTTCGACCATCTGACTGGTCACTAACCAAGTGAATGAGTATTCCATCAGGAGCCTCTGATGGCAAGAGAAGGACAAGAGACAAACATAAGACCTACTAAGAGAAGAAACATGAAGAATAGTGCTACCCATAACTAAGGGACATCAAGTAGAAGCCATTTTTCTAATGGGAATGACCGATAGAGTCAGGGTGCATCGGTGGTTTTTCTAGCCACTAACAGGTGCTCTATTATGAGTTAGCAAAGTGGTCTAGTCTAGAAGGCAATCGTTCCTCAGGTGGAAACCATTGATCCTACCCTGGTGGTAGTCAATGAAATTCTAGCGAGAGCTCTAGATCTAGATCTTCCTTTTGAGTCTGTCAAGAGTGGGGAAAAACCATCAATCTAGAATGGGGTGTTACCTAGAAGGTGGTTGGATACTTGGAATAAGTTAACCAGTTCCTCCTGGTGGGTATGGATGGGGACAATGTTCTAGTACAGGTAATTGAGTGTGGACCACAAGTTTTTCTTAGGGGGAGCAGGAGAGGAGGGGCCACGCCTTGATAGGGTGGCCATTGAAATTGAGTATAATGTGTACCCTTGCATGGAATGTGTGAGGAAACTCTCGATCAGGGAAACAAAGATGATTGAGAGATATCATCCTAGAGGTCCAATCCACATTGGTGGTTGCCTTGAGATAAGGATAAGGCTTGAAGTTGTAACACCCCTGACCTAGGTTTTGGTATAACCCTAGAAGCTTTGCTTAAGTAAGTTGCTTATAACCTTGTATTAATTTTTTGAGAAGTAATTAAGACTTGAGAAGAGTTTATTTCTCAATTTTGAACTTATTTGCAAATTGTTTGTGCTTTATATTGTAACTTAGGTAAAGATTGCAATTTACCCAATTGAGGGGTTTATGTGTAAATTATCACCTATAGAATGTCTCTTCTCTCTCTTAGTATCAATTAAAGGAAAGAAAAAGAAGGGGGCGCCTTTTTTTAATCTTGGTTGAATGATAACACTCTTTTTTTGAAAGAACCAAAGAAGTGTTGGGTATTTTGAACCCTAGATGAAGTTGTGTCGAGTTATGAAGTATATGGGAGTGCCTATCTGCTTGTAAGACATAGAGGAGGTCCCATATCAGTTTTTTAACCTTTGAAAGTATTCATGACGTGCTAAGCACCTCAAGTAGGTGAAGCCTTTCAGTTTACATTTCCCTTGCAAAAGTTGAATCAGTTTTCTCATAAACTAAGATTGGGTTGTGATATCTTGTCAAGCAAGATGCCCAAATGGCCAATATCTTATCTATGGATTATCCTCAAGATTTTTACATGGAAAGATAATTATGGTTTCATGAAACCAACATGCATGAACACGTGTCACTTAAGTGTGCATGGTGATGACACCTTATATATACTCTCTTTCATAAACATCAACTATATATACCTCTCTTTTCACCTCCTAGTAAACCTTTTGACTCATTTACTATCTCTTTCTAGGAGGACAACCCTAGGATCTCAAGAAGCAAAGAGAAGGCCGAGCATATTTGTTAAGGTGAAGCCATGATCATCTTCAACCTTGGAAAGACCTTGCTTCTCATATCATGATTCTTTCCTTTTCTTCTTTCTTCACCAAGTTCCTAACTATGATATCTTCTTTCAAAGAGAAGTGTTGTGATCGAGTCTTGGACTTTTGATAAGTCATATTCAACCTAGGGAACCTGGACCTTTGGAGATTTAAGCTATTGTGTTGATCTTGAGGCGGGTTATATAACTTGAACCCAATTTTATTATTATTCACCTTCTAACATGCAATACTTGGTGATTCCTTTTCTACTTCAACTTTTCTTGTTTGAATGATGGTTCTATGTGTTCTAATGAATATATGGGGTTGTTTTCCATGTACTAGAGTAGTAATGGACGAAGAGTTTGAGCTTGAAGATTATGAAACCGATATGCATAAACCAATATTGGTTTGTGGGAAACCCTAACCCAATATAAGGGTATAGGTATGAAAACCGATACTGTAACGACCGAGCCCACTGCCCAAGGCTCTAGTAGAGTTTCAAGAATGACGGCTGGCCCCACAGACCACCACTAGCCTTAATTGCGCGCTTTGTCCTCACTCACATGCAAGCTGGGGTCAACTTCCCGACTGGTCACCCATCCTAGTACTACTCCAAGTTGAGAACGCTTAACTATGGAGTTCTTTAGTGATGGGCTCCCAGAAAAGGAGGTGCACCTTGGTGATATGGGTAGTCTAATCATTCCTTTTAAGATCATGTTATCTGAGGCCTCAAATCCTGGGATGTTATAATCTACCCCACTTAGACTCTTGACGTCCTCGTCAAGGCTCAACTATAAGGCCTCATAACATCGCCCCATTTCAGTGCAGACCCAGAATGGCCCATGGACACCCAGCTCCCGATCACAGAATACCAGCGCAAGGGTGGCTACGTCAACCATGGACAACCCTTTCCTACATGCCTGGACCGCATAGCTCAAGACTGGCATGTCATATGCCCATGCGGGCCCCACCTACTGGAGGGGTTATGGCTATGATACCATTTGTAATGACCGGGCCCACTGCCCAAGGCTCTAGTAGAGTTTTAGGAATGACGACAGGCCCCACAGACCACCACTAGCCTTAATTGCACACTTTGTCCTCACTCACGCGCAAGTCGGGGTCAACTTCCTGACTGGACACCCATCCTAGTACTACTCCAAGATGAGCACGCTTAACTATGGAGTTCTTTAGTGATGGGCTCCCGGAAAAGGAGGTGCACCTTAGTCATATGGGTAGTCCAATCATTCCTTTTAAGATCATGTTATCTGAGGCCTCAAATCCTGGGATGATACATATACACATGAACTCCTATCCTTTTGGTTTGTAATATGAGTAGAACTATTGTCCTCTTAATTGTTTAACCTTTCACCTAATACTGAGAATAAGTCAGGTTGATATCTAGAAGATATCTAAGTCGACACATACATATTTGCACCATCACATGGATGACCGATATGACTTGTGATGCTTTAAAGCAATATGTTGTTGTTAGGTTGATATGTTAGATGCTCTAAAAATGATATGCCTTAAAGGCATTAGCTTGTCATGATCAAGAGATGTCTAGTGAATATAGAATATCAAAGTATGATACTTCAGTTGAGTGTGGAGGCCGATATGGTCAGTCCTAACCCTAATCTGATACACTCACAATCTGATATCCCTTTTTCCCAATCCATGTGTGATGGACGACACCCTTAGCCCGACATACTTTGTGAAAGTATGGGCAATACAATCTTAGAAGCCTTGGCCGATACACCAAGTAGTATTGAGGCCGATAGGTGCAAGGACTAAGTTGTTGAATGAGGGTTCATCCAATTCAATACAAACCCTGGAGGCCAATATCCCATATTGAGAAAAGCCAGATACTGAAAGGGATAGTTAGGCCAATACTCTAAGATGATGGGGAGGTTGATACCCTAAGTTGATGGGGAGGCTGATAACCTAATTGATGATGTGTCTGATACACATTATGTTAGTATGGCCGACACACAAGAATACTCTTTGTCCGATATACCTCAAGAACAATACAAACGATAATACTCTAAGCATCTCTAAACTGATATCATTTGATATACCTTGGCCAACACAAGTAGATGTGTCTTGGCCGACAGAAGTATATGTGTCTAGGATGACACAAGTGATTGTATCTAGGCTGATACAAAGATTGGAATGAAGGTTGACACACCTTGATGAGTGGAGGCCGACACACCTTGATGAGTGTAGGCCAATACACCTTGAATTCAAACAATGAATACACTATGAATGTAATGAGATGAATACACTTTAATAAGTGTAGGTTGATAATACTAAAGAAGGTTAAATCAATGTAGTAAGTATGTTGAAATCAATATCCTAGTAAGGATGAGAGAGAAACTTGTAACTACTCACATGAGAAAGATAATACTTCATGTTGATAATCAATTGATGATATTTGATTAAGTATGCTTGAACATTTATGGCAATTATATAGCTCTTATAATATGAATGAGGGTTTGGTTGATAAATATGAACTTGGAAACCCTAAATCAGTTACAAGGGAAAACCCTAACCCTAATTATGAGAGGTTTGCAATTCAAATGATTCTCTTTATGTCATGAACATGATATTTACTTAATATTACATTGTTATGAAATCCTAACCATACAAGTGTTATGAAATGATGAACATAGCTAGGTATGAGCTATGATGATTTAGCATAATACATATTATATAAGGCCTTGTGAGCCATTTGATATACTTGTACAACAAGTATAACTTCCATATGGGTCTGATGACCTAGAGTTGTTTATTGCTTAATCAGAGGTAATATGTTCAATAATGAAATGGGGGTTTGATACCCAGAACATATGATCATGATAATGATAATATTGAAGGGATGATATTCCCAATATTGTGTTCAGGGGGCTAAGATCCCAGGATAAGTGTAACAAGATATGTTCCAATTGATACAAGATTTCTTGAAATTATGTTACACCTTTCTATGTAGCCTTTATTTACAAGATTGTAACTTGATTGATGCTAAAAGATGTTGTAGTGCACTAAATCTATCAAGTAAACTAAAAATGTAGTTGCCCTGGCCATAGATCCATTCAGTGTCAGGATTTTATGAATGGTGAAATGAGTTCTACTCAGATTGCATATTATTGAATATGTAGGGTGCAAGTTGAAATATCTCCTTGTATCCTTAACTAACAGGATTGGCTATGGGCCATGCCATGAAGAATAGGATTGACTTCGGGTCATACCCTAACAAGAGTGCAGTTGTATTGTGACTCAATAAACAATCATGATTGGTTATGGACCATGCCCTGATATAATAAGGATTTATTATGGGTCATACCCTAATAGAGAACATGCCACACATTGTATCTATTTAGAGAAGAGCATATATACACCAGGCTAGCTAAAATGCAGATTGACTCATAATGGCACTTCCACTCTTGTACTGACTGAGAAAGGAGAGGTTGTGGATTTCGGCTCTTCCATAGACCTATATGGCACTAATTCTAACTTCACAGTGGTCAGTTGGATATGGAAGTTATATTTCCATCTCCACAGGGCTTAATAAGATGGAATGTTTAAAGATGCAATCAACCAAGTAGTGTATTTGTTTAAGGATCAAATATGAAAACATTGGTTCAAGCCTTGCTTTGGTTTTTATATTGTTTAGTTTATAACAGTTATACATGTTCTTCATATTCCTTTTAATAGTGATTAGATGATCTATTTCTTAGTTGTAGATAATTAAACTAATAACACGATGAGACCGCCCTACTCTACATATAATTAGCAATTATCCTTGTTTAATTCAATGAAGTTTTCTTCTGCTCTCATTCATCAAAGTTTAACTGTGATAGTAATACTATTGGGAAAGAGTTATATCTCTCATTGGGACAGGTTGTCTCATCACATGGGTTCCACAACTTTTTAGGTGGACACACATGAATGGGTAAAGATTATGTAGCATAGAGCATGTAGCAGTAGCCAAAACAATAGTAACAACTTAGGTTGAGTGTGCTGATATGTGTCTTGTAGATATAGAGTCCTATGTGTCATCCCTGTATTCTCTGGTCCTTTGGGAAATAGTGCATAAATCGTTTTATAATCGATCTGAGGTTTTGGCTAGTATGCCTCAGTGCATGATGGTTCTTTTGTGTATATCTTGGTAAAGTAATTCTTATCTCATATCCTTGCAAGGTGATGGAACAATGTATGTACAAAGTAAACCATGATGTATATATGGTTTGGTTCTTTCTAAAAATAGTTTCTTGGTAGTGGATCTCTTAGCAAAAAGGTTTTAAATTTTAGTGATTTTTGGTAATCTGTTGTTGATGATTATTTGTGCATAGTTTTGTGTGATTAAGTTGTCGGTTTGATGGTGGTCGTCATAATTTTTAGTATTAGAGCCTTAAGTTCACTGAGTCTACAGAGACATAGGATTAAGGTCATTGAGTCTATTCTAGTGTCCTCCATTTATCTTATAGTGGCTTCTGCTTATATAGAAGAAGAAGTAAAGCTCAAAGATGTCTGAAGAACACGAAGAACATGTTGCTAAGAGAAACATTGATGCACCAGGAAGAGGTGCAAGGGAATAGGCAAGAGAAGAACAAGTGCCTAAGAATCCCCAGATGGATCAAACTATGTTGGAGAACCCTACTTTCTGTGCTCTGTTTGGGCAGTTCATGACAATAGTAACACATATGGCAGAAAGGATACCAACACCATCCCCTAGGGCACTAGTTCCCGATGAATTTTTGAGTTCTAGTAAAACTTTTGAATAGCTACGTCGTGTGGGAGCCATAGAATATGTTGGAACAGCTAACCCAATAGATGTAGATATGTGGCTCATTGAGTTAGAAGAAGACTTTAAGATCCTTAGCATCCCATAAATTGACAAATTTAGGCATGTTGTGTAGCTGTTAAAGGGAAGCGCTAGCAATTGGTGGGCCATCGAAGATGAGAAAAGGCCTAATGTTGAGGTCAGATGGGAGGAATTCCAATGTGAGTTCACTAATAGATACTTTCCTAGTACGTATCTGGACAAGAAAATCTCACAATTTGAACGGATTAGGCAAGGGCCTATGAAGATTCATGAGTATGAAGCTAAGTTCATAGAGCTTTTACAGTTTTGTCCGCACATGGCTACAACAGACTAGGAGAGGATTCGACGTTTTGAAAAGGGTCTGAACGCAGAAATGACCACACCTGCAGCTAGTCTGGAGAATAGGGAGAGATATGCTACGTTTGTGGAATCGGTTAAGAGAAGAGAAAGGTCAGTAACTAATAAACATGAGGCCAATTATAGGAATGCCCAGTTCTAAGTACAGAGGTCCGGAAGTTACAAGAAATCAAGGTTTTCTGCATCGTCAGCACCATAGAGGTTCAGTGCTCAGATGCAGTGGACGTCAAGTAAGGGTAGAGGCCATAATTTTCTACCTACTGGAGCCCAAAGTACAGTTTCAATGTCAGTGAAAGGGCCCTCTAGGCCACAGCATGAGACTAGAATATGCTACAAGTGTGGCAGATAGGACATCTAATGCGGGATTGTCCAGTAAGAGATACTTAGGTAACTCAACAACCAAGGAAGAGGCAGCAAGGCTCTCAGGGGCAACACTTCAGTAGTGGTGCAGGAGGACGAGGACGTGGACATGCGTATCAAGTAGGTTCATCTACAAAAGGTAACAGAGGACGTGGTCGACAATAGGTGACAGTGACATTCTATGCTATGAGTCAACTGAAAGTAGTAGTCAACACATGAATTGTGACTGGTCGGATGGAATTATTTCATTCTAATATGTCTTCATCTTGCTTCATATCTATTTTGAATTACCCAGGTGCTAAACACTCCTTTATCACTGGTGAAGTGATTCATAATTGTCTTTTTCTTGTAAGTCATAGAACGGATAACTTGCTATTATAAACTCCGTTGGTTGGTTTTGTAGTGTTACAAGAGGTATGTTCCCCCTGTTCTCTTTCTTTCTCGGATCATAGCATTCAAGTGGATCTTATACCACTTGAGATGCATGGATTTGATGTAATCCTTGGGATGGACACTTTGGAAAAGTATAAGGTAGTCTTCGATTGTGGTTCCAAGAAAGCTATGTTCACATACGGTGATGAGACATGGATCTTTCAGGGAGACGGGAAGATTCTTCCAACATGTCTAGTATCGACAATGGTAGCTGAGAGACTATAGCGATATGGGTGTGAGGCATTCTTAGCACATGTGGTGGATACCAAGGTAGAAAGTCCTAGTATTCCAAAATTGTCAGTTGTCAGGGAGTTTAAGAATGTGTTTCCTGAGGAATTTCCCAATATTCCTCCACCTCAAGAGATTGATTTTGAGATCAATATAGTTCCCAGCACACAACTGATAGCTTAAACACCATATAGTATGGCACCAGATGATATGGCTGAATTAAAGAAATAGTTGCAAGAGTTACTTGAAAAAGGTTTTATCCGGCCAAGTACATCGTCGCGGGGTTCTCTGGTAAGAAAAAGGATGGATATATGAGATTATGTATAGACTATAGATAGTTGAATAAGGTGATGATAAAGAATAAGTATCCTCTACCAAAGATAGATAATTTGTTTGACCTATTTCGTGGTGCTATGATAATTTCTAAGATAGACCTGAGGTCAGGATATCATTAGTTACGAATTAAGGAGGATGACATACCCAAGTCAGCCTTTAGGACAAGGTATGGTCATTATGAGTTTATAGTTATGTCGTTTGGACTAACTAATGCACCAACATCATTCATGGATCCAATGAATAGAGTGCTCCAGCCATTCCATGATCAATTTATAGTGGTCTTTATAGATGATATTCTAATATACAATCAAGATAGACAACAACATGAACAACATCTTCGTCAAGCATTGACTTTGTTGAGACAACACAAGTTATATGATAAGTTTAGCAAGTGTGAGTTTTAGTTGTCAGAAGCATATTTTCTATGCCATATCATATCTACTAAAGGTATTTGTGTTGATCCTAAAAAGGTAGAGTCTATTCTAGAATGGAACCAGCCTAAGACACTAACAAAGATTCATAATTTCCTAGGTTTGACAGGTTACTACAGGAGATTTATGAAAGACTTCAGTTCTATAGCATTACCCCTAACTAGGATAACTAGGAAGGATGTTCCTTTTGTCTAGAATGACAAGTGTCAATGCTCTTTCCAGATGTTGAAGGAAAAGTTGACCAGTGCACTGGTATTAGTCTTACCTGAGCAAGGGAAAGGATACATTGTCTTTTGTGATGCTTCAAAGAATGGTTTGGGATGTGTGTTGATGCAGGATAAATGAGTGATTTCTTTTTCCTCTCAACAACTTAAGAAACATGAGGAGAATTATCATACACATGATTTGGAATTGTCTATAGTGATTCATGCCTTGAAAATATGGAGACATTACATGTATGGGGAGAAGTGTCAAATTTTCACAGACCATAAGATCTAAAGTATATCTTTTTGCAGCAATAATTAAACACGAGACAACGTCACTGGATGGAACTAATCAAAGATTATGATTGAACGATTGATTATCATCCAAGAAAAGATAATGTGGTAGCAGATGTGCTAAGCCAAAAGTCGTCATCTTCACTCACAGACAAAGCACAGTTGAATTCTTTGGTGTGTTATAAGTGGGATATGCTAGTTTCTTTATGAAAAATGAATGTACAACTGGAAGTATCTTTGCTAGATGGATTTTTGGCATAGATGCAAGTAAAAGCTACACTAAGACAATATATTAAAGAAGCACAATAGGATGATACTGTGGTACAGTAGATTAGATCAAAATATGGCAATGAGAAGTGGGATGGCTTTCATGAGTCAGAAGATGGAATAGGTTGTTACCATGGTAGCATCCTGGTGCCTGATGCTAATGACTTAAGGAAGATAGTTACGGAAGAAGCTCACTCATCTATGTATGCTATTCATCTAGGAAGTACCAAGATGTATCACAATCTAAAACATATGTATTGGTAGCATGGTTTTAAAAAGGATGTAGTTGAGTTCGCTATGCGATGTCCAGTGTGTCAGCAATTTAAGGCTAAGCACCAAAAGTCAGCATGAACATTACAAACATTACCTATACCACAGTGGAAGTGGGATCATTTGACAATGAATTTCTTAGTTGGTTTGCCTAGAATAGCTAAGGGTCACGATTCCATTTGGGTGATTGTTGATAGGTTGGAAAAGTTGGCACATTTTCTTTCTGTTAAGACAACATACACTGTTGAGAAACTTGCACATGTTTATGTAGATGAAATATTACAGTTGCACGGAGTCCCAATAACAATTGAATCAGACAGAGGTCCTCAGTTTACAAGTCGCTTTTGGGAGCGATTACATACAGCTTTGGGTACGCAGTTGAAGTTTAGTACTACTTCCACCCTCAGACAAATGGACAATCTAAAAGGACTATATAGACTTTGGAAGACTTACTTAGGGCATGCATTCTTCAAGTTGTAGGAAGCTGGGATATACATTTAAGCTTGATAGAGTTTGCCTACAATAAAAATTATCAGAACAACATTGATATGGCACCATATGAAGCATTATATGGTAGACATTGTAGATCTCATCTATGCTGGTATGAAATAGGAGAATACCAACTTCTTGGTCCTAAACTTGTGCAACAGAAAACATAAAAGATTAAAGTAATACAATAACAATTAAAGGCTACATAGGATAGACAAAAATCATATGTTGATAATCGCTGTAAACCTTTAGAATTCCAAGTCAGAGACAGAGTGTATCTCAAGGTTTCTCCTTGGTAAGGTTTTCTCAGATTTAGGAAGAACAGTAAGTTGGCTGCTAGATTTATGATACCCTATCGGGTGATAGCACGTGTTGGAAAGGTAGCCTATAAGGTTGAACTACCACTTGAGTTGCATAGACTACATCCAGTGTTTCATGTATCTATGTTGAGAAAATGTCACCCTAATACAGAGCTTGTGTTACAACCTATAGAAGTAGAATTAGATGAGGATATATCCTATGTGGAAGGTCCAGTGTTGATTCTTGACAGAAGAATAAAGAAGTTGAAAAAGAAAGACATAATGCTTGTGAAAGTTCTTTGTCATCATTGTGGTGTTGAAGAAGCCACATGGGAGCTGGAGGGAGAGATGAGGAGAAAGTATCCTTCTCTTTTCTCTTGAGATTTTGGGGATGAAATCCTTGTTAGGGGGTTGATAACTTGTAACACCCATGACCTGGGTTTTTGGATAACCCTAGAAGCTTTGCTTAATTAAGTTTCTTAGAACCTTGTCTTAGTCTTTTGAGAAGTAATTAATACTTGAGAAGAGTTTATTTCTCAATTTTGAACTTATTTGCAAATTGTTTGTGCTTTATATGATAAACTTTGGTAAAGATTGCAACATATCGAATTGAGGGGTCTATGTGCAAATTATCACCTCTAGAATGTCTCTTCTCTCTCTTAGTATCAACTAGAGGAAAGATAAACAAGGGGGCACCTTGTTTGAATCTTGGTTGAATGATAACACTCTTTGTGGTGAAAGAACCAAATAAGTGTTGAGTGTTTTGAACCCTAGATGAAGTTGTGTCGAGTTATGAAGTATATGGGAGTGTCTATCAGCTTGGAAGCCATAGAGGAGGTCCCATATTGGTTTTTGTTAACCTTTGAAAGTATTCATGATGGGCTAAGAACCTTAAGTAGGTGAATCCTATCTGTTTACATTTCCGTTGCAAAAGTTGAATCGGTTTGCTCATAAAGTAAGATTGGGTTGTGATATCTTGTCAAGCAAGATACCCAAATGGCCGATATCTTATCTATGGATTATCCTCAAGAGTTTTGCACGGAAAGATAATTATGGTTGCATGAAAACCACCATGCATGGACACATGTCACTTAAGTGTACATGGTGATGACACCTTATACATACTCTCTTTCATAAACCTCAACTATATATACCTCTCTTTTCTCCTCCTAGTAAACCTTTCAACTCCTTTACTATCTCTTGCTTGGAGGATGGCCCTAGGAGCTCAAGAAGAAAACATAAGGCTGAGCATCTTGCCTACGGTGAAGCCATGATCACCTTCAACCTTGGAAAGACCTTGCTTCTCGGATCATGATTCTTTCCTTTTCTTCTTTCTTCACCAAGTTCCTCACTATGATATCTTCTTTCATAAATAAGTGTTGTGATTGAGTCTTGGACTTTTGATAAGTCATCTTCAACCTAGGGAATGTGGAGCTTTGGAGCTTGAAGCTCTTGTGCTGATCTTGAGGCGGGTTATATAACTTGAACCCAATTTTATTATTATTCACCTTCCATCATGCAATACTGGGTGATTCATTTTCTACTTCAACTTTTCTTATTTGAATCATGGTTCTATGAGCTCTAATTAATATATGGGGCTGTTTTCCATGTACTAGAGAAGTAATGGACGAAGAGTTTGAGCTTGAAGATGATGAAATCGATATGCATAAACTGATATTGGTTTGTGGGAAACCCTAACCCAATACAAGGGTATAGGTCTGAAAACTGATACACATGAACTCCTATCCTTTTGTTTTGTAATATGAGTAGAACTACTGTCTTCTTAATTGTTTAACCTTTCACCTAATACTAAGAATAGGGCAGGTTGATATCTAGAAGATATCTAACTCAACACATACATATTTGCACCATCACATGGATGGTCGATATGACTTGTGATGCTTTAAAGCAATATGTTGTTGTCAGGGCGATATGTTAGATGCTCTAAAAATGATATGCCTTAAAGGCATTTGCTTGTCATGAGAAAGAGATGTCTATACAAGATAGAATATAAAATTATGATACTTTGGTTGAGTGTGGAGGCCGATATGGTCAATCCTAACCCTAATATGATACAATCACAATCAGATATCCCTTTTTCCCAATCCATGTGTGATGGGTGACACCCTTAGCCCGACATATTTTGGGAAAGTATGAGCAATACATTCTTAGAAGCCTTGGCTGATACACCAAGTAGTATGCAAGCTGATAGGTGAAAGGACTAAGCTGTTGAATGAGGGTTCATCCAATTCAATACAAACCCTAGAGGCCGATACCCATATTGAGAAATGGCCGATACTCAAAGGTTCAGATAGTTAGGTTGATATTGTAAGTTGATGGGGAGGATGATACCCTAAGTTGATGGGGAGGTCGATACTCTAGTTTATGTTGTGGCTGATATACAACATGTTAGTATGGCAGACACACAAGAATACTCTTTGGCTGATATACCTAAAGCACCATACAAATGATACTACTCTAAGCATCTCTAAATCGATAGCATTTGATATACCTTGGCTGACACAAGTAGACGTGTCTTGGCTGACTCAAGTATATGTGTCTAGGCCGACACAAGTGATTGTCTCTAGGCTGATACAAAGATTGGAATGAAGGTTGATACACTTTGATGAGTGGAGGCCGATACACCTTGATGAGTGTAGGTCGATACACCTTGAATACAAACAATGAATACACCATGAATGTAACGAGATGAATACACTTTAATAAGTGTAGATTCATAACCCTAAAGAAGGTTAAATCAATGTAATAAGTATGTTGAAGTCAATATCCTAGTAAGGATGAGAAAGAAACTTGTAAATACTCACATGAGAAAGGTAATACTTCATGTTGATAATCAATTGATGATATTTGATGAAGTATGCTTAAACATTTATGGCAATTATATAGCTCTTATAATATGAATGAGGTTTTGGTTGATAAATATGAACTTGGACCCCCTAAATCAGTTACAAGGGAAAACCCTAACCCTAATTATGAGAGGGTTGCAATTTGAATGATTCTCTTTATGGCATGGACATGATATTTGCTTGATATTACATTGTTATGAAATCCTAACCATGCAGATGTTATGAAATGATGAACATAGACAGGTATGAGCAATGATGATTTAGCATAATACAGTTTATATAAGGCCTTGTGAGCCATTTGATATACTTGTACAACAAGTATAACTTGCATATGGGTCAGATTACCTAGAGTTGGTTATTGCCTAATGAGAGGTAATATTGTTCAATAATGAATTGAGGGTTTGATAACCAGAACATATGATCATGATAATGATAATATTGAAGGGATGGGATTCCCAATAATGTGTTCAAGGGATTGAGATCCCAAGATAAGTGTAACAAGATATGCTCTAATTGATAGAAGATTTCTTGAAATTATGATACACCTTTCTATGTAGCCTTTATTTACAATTCATGCTTGTAATTTGATTGATGCTAAAAGATGTTGTAATGCACTTAATCTATCAAGTAAACTAAAATGTAGTTGCCTTGGCCATAGATCCATTTAGTGTTAGGATTTTCTGAATGGTAAAACAATTCCTACTTGGATTGCATATTATTGAATATGCAGGGTGAAATTTAAAGCATCTCCTTGTATCCTTAACTAACAGGATTGGCTACGGGTCATATCCTGAAGAATAGGATTGACTTTGGGTCATACCCTAACAAGAGTGCAGTTGTACTGTGACTCAATAAATAATCAGGATTGGTTACGGACCATGCCCTGATATAATTAGGATTGATTATGGGTCATACCCTAATAAAAGAACATGCAATTGGTTGTATCTATATAGAGAAGAGCCTCTATATGCCAGACTAGCTAAAGTGCAGATTGACTCATAATGTCACTGCCACTATCATACTGACTGACAAAGTAGAGGTTGTGGATTCTGGCTCTTCCATAGACCTGTATGGCACTGATGCTAACTTCACAGTGGTCGGTTGGAGATGGAAGGTATATTCCCATCTCCACAGTGCTTAATAAGATGGAATGTTTAAAGATGTAATCAGTCATGTAGCATATTTGTTTAAGGATCAAATACGGAAGCATTGGTTCAAGCCTTACTTTGATTTTTATACTGTTTTGTTTATAATAGTTTTACATGTTCTTCATATTCCTTTTAAAAGTTATTAGATGATCCATTTCTTAGTTGTAGATATCTAAACTAATAAGATGATGAGACTGCACTATTCTACATATAATCCATAGTTATCCTTGTTTAATTCAATATAGGTTTCTTCTGCTCTCATTCATAAAAGTTTAACTGTGATAGTAATACTATTGGTGGAGAGTTATATCTCTCGTTGGGACAAGTTGTCTCACCCTATGGGTTCCACAACTTTTTAGGTGGACGTGCACAAAGGGGTAAAGATCGTGCAACAAAGAGTGGGCAGTAGTAGCCAAAACAGCAATAACAACTCAGGTTGAGTGTGCTGCTATGTGTCTTATAGATATAGAGTCTTATCTGTCGTCCATGTACTTTTAGGTCCTTTGGGAAATAATGCATAAACAATTTTATAATCGATCTGAGGTTTTGGCTAGTACGCCTCGATGCATGATGTTGCTTTTGTGTATATTTTGGTAAACGTTTATCTCATATCCTTGCAAGGTGATTGAACAATGTATGTACAAAGTAAACCATGATTTATATATGATTTGGTTCTTTTGGAAAAGAGTTTCCTGGTAGTGGATCTCTTGGCAAAAAGGTTTTAAATTTTAGTGATTTTTGGTAATCTGATGTTAATGATTATTTCTGCATAGTTTTGTGGGATTAAGTTGTCAGTTTGATGGCAATTGTAAGGAGTGGGACCCAAGAGAGGATCCACTCACTACTAAAAAAATTGAAGAATAAAACATCTATTCCATACACGCTCAAAGGTATGCTGGAATAGTTGTAAAATTATCAAATTTCAATAAATGATATTCAAAA
Organism: Alisma plantago-aquatica; assembly: GCA_963693085.1. Lineage (NCBI taxonomy): Eukaryota > Viridiplantae > Streptophyta > Magnoliopsida > Alismatales > Alismataceae > Alisma > Alisma plantago-aquatica. The sequence continues at coordinate 1,016,239,994 of OY856410.1, forward strand.
CAACCAAAGTGTAGCAGCAGAATTAAACAAATGACTATATTCAATTTTCACAAAAGATTACAAAAGAACATCATAATCTCCCATATGGGTTTAATGTGTGAAACAATATAAGGATCTAAGTAGAGGGAAGTCCAAACTACTTCAAATCTATCTCCAAGCAACATCTACAAGAGCTAGGTCCAAGTTGGAAGCTATGTTCTTCTTGATCATGTTCAACACCTCGATCTAAACCTAGGTGGTTGGGAAATCATCCAGCAAGAGGGAGAAAAATAAGGTATGTGTCAAATAATGAACAAGAATAAAAGATAAGGAATAACATGAAAGTAAAGGCTAAGATTTCATCATAAGATGAAGAGAACAAGAGTATGAGGCATAATCAAGATAGATGTTTTCCATAAATAAAGTATAATAAAAGGGTTGCATGTATGATAATTATGACTACCATAACTAAGTAGGGTTGAGGCACCTACTGGACCTCAACCTATAGGTTAGGGGAGAATTAATACATTCCCAGCACCTACACATATTTTTATGGGGGAGAATAAGACATTCCCCAGGACGAATTAATGCAGGTCGTATCTATGGGTGGTTGTACATAAGTACCACTACTATAGGTAAATAGTACATAAAATCTCCATGCTAGAAAAGAAATCACGGCAAGTAAAAGCATCATATCAATTAGAACATGCAACTGGGGTACGAGACCAAAGAAAAAGAATATCATTACTGATTTTGAGGCAATTTAACAAAAGAATCATGAATAGAAGGAGTAGGGTTCATTAAAGCCTCATTAGGGAAATGTAGGGTTTGGTTTGCAAATATCCCAACTCAGGGTGTAAGAATGCACATACCTCTCTCACTGATATTAATTACTAACTTTCACCACTTTAATTGAGTCCAAGTTCCACTTTGCCTATTTTCAATGTATTAACATGTATTAGAGTACATAATGCACATTAATGTATAGAAACCCTATTTTTAGAAATTTTTAGAAAAACTCAGATTTAGATTCTAAAAACCTCACCAATGAACTTATTAAGTTCTCTTGATCAAGAAAACATATTTTTACGTTAATTTTAGAGTTATGATGATTAATATGTGAAAAACCACTAGAGGGGGGTGAATAGGGTTTTATGATATTTTAATAATAATTCAACCAAAGTAAGCAACCACAAAAAAATATTGGACAAGGGGACAATGATTTAGAGTGGTTCCAACCTTAACAAATACTAAGGCAGTCAATCCACTACCTGATTGCTTACCCAATCGGGATTTTGAAAGTATTTAATTTTATTACCTCGCAAGGATGTTACATAAAATTACAATACTTTCAACAAACCCTTTGGACAACCTTCACCTAGGAGTAGTCTCACCAACCTCGAAGCATCCTTCCTTGAAGTAACCTCAAGCTCCCCTTCAAGTAGCCTTCCTCTTGAAGTAGCTTCCCGTTGAAAAAGTCTTCTTGAAGTAGTCTGAAGTCCACCTTCTCCATCGAGAAGACCATTCTCCACCTGAGAAGTCAAACCCTCTCCAATCCACAACCTCCAACCCTAGGAGTAGCAAGGAGAGTACAAACAATATAAAGGAACAAGAAGGAAAAACAGAAATTACAATACCGTTGTAGCACAAGGCTTGATTTCCTATATCAAACATTTTGATCTCCTAACCAATGTATATAGAAGTATTGGTATAGTAGGTAGGAGATGCTAGCCTATAGGACACGAATTTAGAGCAATGGGAATGAATAACCACTATTGGAGTTGCTCAATTGCTCACAAGAATGAATAGCGAATTGCAAGTATATGCTCAAGTGTTGCACAAGTGTGTGTTGGGGTGTCCTAAGGCATGTCCTATTTATAGGAATGGCCTACAAGTGCTTAAGGACGTTCTAGACACTTTCGAGGAGGTTCTAAGTGCTTAAATAGCCGTTAGGTACACATTAGTTGCTTTAGCAACGACTAGTTAATTAACTCTAAAAATTGCAGACAGAACACTTCTCGATTGAAGAATGGTCAACCGAGAGTCCTTCTCGATTGAGGACTTGTCGACCGAGGGACTGTCTGGAAGTATGTACAACATTCTACTCTAACTGCCAACTACCTTGTCTACTGTGTCTAACGGCTACCTGGGTCATTCTCGGTCGAGGAAATTGTCGACCGAGAGTGTCTCGGTCAAGGAGTTTGTCGACCGAGATTAGCCCTATTTCAATGTTTTTAAACCAAGTAATAAGTGTGTGTATGAGTGGGCATATGTGGCACTATTTTAGGGGATGACCTATATAAGTGTTGTGATTGACTAGGGAAGATCTAAATGCTTGATTTACATGATATCTAAGTACTTATACATTATATACTTGTACAAGCATTTACATTTGATTACAATCATGGTTTAAAGCAATTTTGAGCATATAGATCTTCCAAGTAGTTTGTCATCCACCTAATTCCTGCAACACTCAAGTAACACGTTAGATTCACGGGAATGAAATGTTTGTCATCATCAAAACAAAGGGATTATAATAATGTCCAATTTAGCCAACAATCTCCCCCTTTTTGAAGATGACAAACATTTCCTAAATATAAAATAAGCAAATAGAAATCATATGAGTTTCATACCTGAAATTTACCTTTTGTAGCCATTCTTGTTTTGCAAGTGAATGCTGGCCGAGATATTATGAAACTCATTTTAATTGTATGTTTTTGATTTTATATTATTTCTCCCCCTTTGTCATTTCAAAAAGTATATCCAATATAATCATTTAGTAGGACTCTTTATTGCTCCCCCTTAATGTTATGCTATGCTCCCCCTTAAAGAGATATTCAATTTTAAAAACAAGTAATGCATTGTCAAATTTAGCCATAATTTATTTCTCAATCATTTGCAAAGGATGTTAAGCCTTGAAATGATATGAGTTCCTTTTAAGTTCATGGCATATCTGTATTGATTTCTCATCCATTTTACAAGGGATGTTAAGCCCTGAAAATGACATGAGAATCCTTTAAGCTCATGAATATATTTAATAGTTTCTCAACCATTTATAAGGGATGTTAAGCCCTGAAATGATATGAGATTCTTTTAAGATTATAGTAGAATGTATCTCTAATCAAATACATGGGATGTTAAGCCCTAATTTGTTTAGAGAATTCCATTAAGAACAATATATCATATTCATGAATATTGTAGATTTCTTTGTTTTGATAACCAAAGCTATTTTTAAGGATACTAAGGTCATAATAAGCTTCAAATGATGTTTACAAAGTTTTGTAAGCTTCTTAATCTTATAATCAAGATGGTTTGTGTGAGATCCCCCTTAATCTTATAGTCAAGATAATTTAAGGATTCTAAGGTCACAATCAATATTAGATCATAATAAGTTGACCTTTTATGAGAGTCATGCACTAAAATTATGTTTTCAATATGATAAACACATTTTGAATCAAGATACTAAAATTAAGTGCAGTAAAATGATGTACAAATAAGCATTTTGTCAAGCTTATTTTAGGTCGACCTTGACTTCGACCATAGCGCCCCTTGGTCAAACTTGATTTCAACCAAGAGGTAATTTCTGCAGATTTCCAATTTGAACACTTATATGTGAAGTATAATTTCTATAGATTTTTAATTAAAATGCATTTGTGCCATGAAAGTTTTTACTGTTTATGCAAAATGGCATCTTCATATGAGCTGAATCATAATGATAAACAAAAATACCCATTCATGGTTTGTATATATGGATCAAAGATTATTTTAGACAAACCAATGAAACATAATGATCATGGCACAATGATTATGATAGAACAGTAGAAGCATATCCACAATACAATGATCAAGGTAGAAGCATGTAATTTCATGAAATACAATGATTATGACTATTTAAAGTTTAATACACATGGTTCCTATATAGATAGACCAAGAAATACTTAGGATAAACCATGTGGACTATGATAAAATAGTAATTTCCATGGTTCATAATTTTCATTTTTAAGCCAAACCATGTGGAGGATAAACTAAAATGATCTCATTCATGATTCATGGATTTTCAAATTTAAGACAAACCTTGTAAATAAACATGCTTAATAAACAAGGAGAACCAAAGTCCAGCAACTTGTTAAAAAGAAGTCGACCTCTACGGACAAAGCAGTATATTTCTTCCCATGCTTAATTTCCTGTGTTGGAATATCTGGGGCATAGGTAACAGAGACACTTGTAGAGTGTTGAGAGATTATATATATTTGTATAAACCTTCTATCACCATTGTTTTGGAGCCGCGTATAAGTGTTGATAAAGCAAGAGACACAATCAAAAGCCTCGACTTTATGAATTCTCATAGATCTGAAGCGAGGGGTTTCTCAGGCGGAATCTGGGTCTGCTGGAATGAAAACTACATCAAAGTAGAGATTGTCAACATGCATAGACAATTCATCACTTGTAAAATCAACGATGCAATCTATGCTACGTTCGTTTATGCTAATCCTCACAGCCACATTAGAAATTTGATTTGGAAACATATCATTGCCATGGGCAACTGGTTCAAAGAACCATGGATAGTGGCTGGAGATTTTAACGTTGTTATCTCCTCGGCGGAAACTATGGGCTACCAGTCTTTCAACAACCAAGAAGCGGTCACGTTCTCTGAAACTATGCTAGAGGCTGGGCTCTCTGATATGGGATACTCTGGACAGAAGTTTACCTACCGCCATGGTTTGAAGCAAAGCAGGTTGGACCGTGTTCTAGCAAATGAAGCCTTCCTCCGGGAATATTTGGATGTGAATGTTACTCACTTGCCTAAGATTGAATCTGATCATTGCCCTTTGTTGGTGAGATCAGAGAAAAAGAACAAACAGCCTAGTCGTTTCTCCACCAAAGCAGCATGGAATCTGGATAAAACCTTCATGCCTATGTTGAAGGACTGCTGGAACAATAAAATTAGTTTTACAGCTGCTATTAACATGGCTCAAAAGCACATAAAAAAATGGGAAGCTGAAAGAGCTAAACAAAAGAGGGCTCACAAAGAGAGGCTGTACCGTAATATAGATATTCTGCAAAGGAACTTGGCCACCAGGTATGATGGTATTACTCACAAGTTAATTATCGATATGCAGGCAGAACTATCTCAATACCTTGTCGAGGAGGAGGAAATTTGGAAGGAGCGGAGCCATGTGAACTGGCTCAAAGGAGGAGACAGTAACACCCGGTTCTACCAGGCGTATGTCAATCAAAGAAATCAGTCTAACCGCACCACTGCCATTAAACGTCCCTCAGGAGGATGGACTACAGATGCAAAACAAATATTCAACATTGTGACAAAGTACTTCATTGATCTATTTACTATGCCCAGCAGAATCCATCAGAATCTGTTTGATAGAACCCCTGCAAGATTTACGCCTATACATCAGGAGGCTTATGCAAATATAGCGAAAGAAGTCGATCAAACAGAAGTAGAAGAGGTTCTGAAAAAAATGGACCCTTATAAAGCTGTAGGTCCTGACGGCTCCACTACTCACTTTATTAAATCCAACTGGAATGTGTTGGGAAAGTCTGTTGTTAAGGTTGTGAATGAAGTTGTCCATTGCTCTCATCTGGAAGAAGGAATGTGCAATTCCACCATTATTCTTATACCAAAAGTCTCCAAGCCTGTATCAAGCAGTCAATTTCGTCCTATATCCTTGAATAACACCATTCTGAAGATTTGTTCCAAGGTTGTGGTGGAACGTCTAAAGGATTGGCTTCCTAAATGGATAAATCCGGCGCAAAGCGCGTTTGTTCCAGGTCGCAAAATTTCTGATAACATTGTTGTTGCCCAAGAACTCATACATTTGATGAGGAAGAAGACGTCTACCAAAGCTATGGCCATAAAGATCAACCTGACAAAAGCTTACGATATGATGGACTGGAAATTCATTGAAGACACGCTTAAGAAAACTGAAATCCCTCAGAATATTAGAAAGTACATGATGAGCTCGATCACAGGGGGTCAAACTACCATTGCATGGAATGGGGTTACTACTGACGTGTTTAAAGCTACTAAGGGATTGAGACAGGGAGATCCACTGAGTCCTTATATCTTTGTCTTGTGTATTGAAAGGCTGAGCCAGATGATCGAAGATGAAGTTCTTGTAAAAAAGTGGAACCCCATAAAACTGGGACAGAATGGGCCACGTATAGCACATTTATGCTTCGCTGATGACATTCTTCTGTTCGCTAAGGCCAATGTGAATAATATTAGAACCATTATGAAGTGTTTCAGAAAGTTTGAGAAGGTGTCAGGACAAGCTATCTCAATGGAAAAAATGAGAATCTACTTTTCCAGAAGAGTGTCTAGAGAGGAAGCAGAAGGAATTTGTGAGAGAAGCGGTTTGATAAGGACCCAGAATTTAGGGAAATATCTCGGGGTGCCTTTACTGCACAATAGAGTTAACAGAAATACCTATAATGAAGTTTTAGAGAAGGTGAATGCAAGAATGAATTCTTGGGCAGCTTGAAGCCTTTCCATGGCTGGAAGGGTGTGCTTAGCTAAGAGCACACTCACCACGATCCCATCTTATATCATGCAGACTGTCAAGCTTCCTCTTCAGTTATGTGATAGAATCGACAAAGCTATAAGGAAGTTTATATGGAGTGGAGGCAGAAGCAAGAGGGGGGTGCATCTCATCGCTTGGGAAAGGGTGGTGAGTAGTACATCCAATGGAGGTCTTGGCATAAAAGCCATGAGGGACTGGAATAGTGCTTTAATCATGAAACATTCTTGGGATGTAATGAGCAAAGGAAGAACTACATGGAGTGCAACTATAGCAGCTAGAATTGAGAGAAACCCCAACACTACCATTGCATCTTATTCTGGGCTTGCTCGATCCGTTGTCCTCAATAAGGATTTCATTGATTCTAACTCTTATTTGGCTCCTGTTAGGGGCAATACTATCAATGCTTGGAGTGATATATGGCTGCCTAGTGGGAAACGCTTAAAGGACTATGCAAAACAGACCATACCAGCTGATATTGTTGATTTGTAGGTATGCAGCTTAATCGACCTGGAGAACAAGTGGGACTTGAAGTTCCTGGACACCTGGCTGCCCAAGGAAATTGTAAAGGAGATTCAATCAATACCTACGCCTACTGATCAGGGAGGCGAGGATATACGGGTCTGGAGACTGGATCTGCGGGGCAGATTTTCTGTTGCTACGGCTTACAAAGCTCTGCGAGGTAACAAGAAGATCAAAAGAGAAGGCCATTGGCAGATTCTGTGGGAGACTAAAGTGGCAGGTCGGATTAAAATGTTCCTCTAGCTAGTTGGAAATAATGCGATTCTCACTAATAGAAATAGACAGAGACGGAACATGTCCACAGATGCTACGTCCAGCAGATGTAACTCATGCGAGGAGGATACTCTTCATGCCCTAAGGGATTACAGGAAGGTTCGCCCTATATGGTTGGATCTTTTCAACTCTAACACCCCTCCAAAATTCTAGGAAGAGGCTGATTTGGGTAGGTGGTTGAGCCGAAATATGAAATTTTCAAAAGAGCATAAAGAAAAATTCATGATCACTTGCTGGTATATCTGGAAACAAAGGAACTTGTGGGTTTTTGAGAAGAAAGAAGCTAATATACAACACCAAGTTCAGTCGGTTCTCACTGAGCTACGCTTGAATAACCAAGCATGGGTGGCCAAGAATGAACAAGAAACTGAAAGCAACAGGGCAACTTGGAGGAGACCTGATCGTGATCAGCTGAAAATAAATACTGATGTTGCCTTCAAAGGAAAAAGAAGTGCTATTGTTGTTGTGGTTCGCAACTATCATGGTGAGTGGTTGGGAGGTATAGGACAAGATATCAAGGCTGATTCACCTCTGGAAGTGGAGATGCAAGATGTGGAGCTTGCTTACAAAATGTGTATTGTCTGCAATCTCAAGAATGCAACCATTGAAACGGACTGCAAACAGGTAGTTAGTATGATAAAAGAAGATCACAGGAGAAATCCTAAGTATGCTGGACAAATTTGGGCTATGCAGCAGATTAGAGGTCAATCCTTTCGTATACAATTTGATAAGAGAGAAAGCAATACTCTTGCGGACTCTCTTGCCAAGTATCACCTTAAGAATAAAATTGGAAACTGTGTTTACCACAAGTTTCCGGATATAGAGTCTGGTAATATGTTAGGAGAAGTTTGTAATGGTAGTAGTACTACCATGTTTAATTATTTGGAACTTATCAAAATTTGTAATACAAGTTTGAGTGGGCTTGCATGAGGTGGGCAAGGTGAATAAAATTACCACCTGACTTCCCTAAAAAAACATGCTTAATAAACTTTTTCAATCAATGAAGAAAGTATGTTCAATATCAGTCTTCATATAATACTTTTGCTATATGTTTTAAGGATTTCATATACATAATGTTATATCTTCATTCAACAATTCATGATGCAAAAGATCAATATGTCTTGATGAAAAGATGGTCTCCAAGATTCATTCTTGATTTGCATATAAAATCAATCATTAACAACAAATTGATAGCAAACTAGATTAATTAAAATAGGTTCATATTTATTGCAAACTTGAAAACAGGAACCTACTCGGTCGACTATTTCTCGACCGACACTGTTCTCAGTTGAACAGTTTCTCGACCGAGAAAGTTTTTGTACTGTTTCAGAACTATTTTCAGTAACTGTTTCTAAGTAAAATAAGAATATGAAAGTGAAGACTCAATTGTGTTGAGATATGACATTTGTATAAGAATCAGTTTAGGTCAAATCTCAACTAGTCAAATTCAAACTTCTAAGTTTTAGGAACCCAAGCTAGATCATCATTCCTTTTCTTGTATGGGCATGAAAAAGAGTAGTGTCCAATACGCAAACAATAATGACAACTAATAGAGTCAATCTCATTTCTCTTTCTAGGAGTTGAGTTGTTCTTGGGTACATTCATGGATTTCTTTAGCACTTGTGTCCTTCTCCAACTAGGTTTTTAATAAGATTTTCCCTTAGTCTTATAACATAGTCCTCTCCTTCCAATTTGATGATAACAATCATTTAAGATATTATCAAGAATGTTATTGTTACTCAAGCTACTCACTTTTTGTTGTAACTTCATAATCTCATCCATTTTATTCTTGATATCTAATTTTGCTTGATCTAGATTAGATAATAAAGAATCTCTTCCTTTCACAATAATATCATAATCTAGATGTGTACACAAAACAGGTTGTTTTTGAAGATCATTTACTTGAGTTTGCAAGTTTAACTTTTCAAGGGAAAGAAGATTACAATTTGCTTCTATAGATTTTAGCTTAATATTATAATCTTCAATAGCCTTTTTGAGATCTTCATTTTGAGATGTGAGAGAAAGAAGTTTAGCATTTAACTCATCATTTACTTTATTTGATTTCTTAAATTTCTTCTTGCACTCAATATATTTCTCATGTGTATCTTGAAGACTAGCAATTAGATCATCTTTTGGTAGATCAAAAAGACTTACCTCTTCTTCTTCTTCTTCTTCATTTGTTGTAGTAATAAGACATTCTACTTCTTCTTTTCCATCATCACTATCATCACTTGAATCATCCCATGCAGCTTTATATGCTCTTTCTTTCTTTTTGTGAGATGATTTCTTTCCTTTCTTGAGTTTTGGACAATCACCTTTCATGTGTCCCTTTTTGCCACATTCAAAGCACCTGGAAGAAGAAACACTAGAAGTTTTGTTAGTTTTAAAACTTTTATATTGCTTACCATTTACAATGAGAGTTTCTTATTCACTATCATCTTCACTTGTATCATGACAAATCTTGGTTGATGCTTTGAATGCAATGTCCTTCTTTTCCCCTTGTTGAAGTTCACGTTCTCGTCTTTCTTCCTCTTCTAAAGTTGCCTCATGTGCTTCTAGGTTGCCAATAAGTTGTTCCATCCTTAGTCAGGTGAGATCATTTGCTTCTTCAATAGCAGTCACCTTAGGCTTGTATTTGGGAGGGAGAGATCTAAGAATCTTTGACACCTGGTCTTCTTCACTAATCACTTTGCCTAAAGCATTCAAACCATTCACAATAGAAGAAAATTTTGCATACATTTCACTAATAGATTCATTTTGATCCATATGAAATTGTTCAAATTTCTGTTTAAGCATTCCGATTTTAGAGTTCTTAACTTGAACAGTTCCTTCATATGTTATAGAAAGTCTATGCCATATTCCATAAGCCGTTTCACAATTTGATATTCTATTAAATTCACCAACGGAAATTGAACAATAAAGTATACTTACGGCTTTTGCATTCATTTGGGCAGACTTTACCGTATTAGCATCCCAATTTGCATACTCCACTTGAGGAAGTTCATAAGGAGTTGATACCATTCTCCATAAGTCCCAGCTGATTCCTTGGAAGTGAAATTGCATCCTCCTCTTCCAGTAGGTGTAGTTAGTGCCATCAAAAGCTGGAGGTCTAGCCACGAGTGTTCCTTCCAAGTTGAGGTTGTTGAGCAACCCGTCACCCATTCTTCAAGACTTTGTTAGAGTTCCTTGAAGCCCTACTCTGATACCAATTGAAAAACCACTAGAGGGGGTGAATAGGGTTTTATGATATTCTAATAATAATTCAACCAAAGTAAGCAACCACAAAAAAATATTGGACAAGGGGACAAGGATTTAGAGTGGTTCCAACCTTAGAAAATACTAAGGCAGTCAATCCACTACCCGGTTGCTTACCCAACCAAGATTTTGAAAGTATTTAATTTTATTACCTCGCAAGGATGTTACATAAAATTACAATACTTTCACCAAACCCTTCGGACAACCTTCACCTAGAAGTAGTCTCACCAACCTCAAAGCAGCCTTCCTTGAAGTAACCTCAAGCTCCCCTTGAAGTAGCCTTCCTCTTGAAGTAGCTTCCCGTTGAGACAAACTTCTTGAAGTAGTCCGAAGTCCACCTTCTCCACCTGAGAAGTCAAACCCTCTCCAATCCGCAGCCTCCAACCCTAGGAGTAGCAAGGAGAGTACAAACAATATAAAGGAACAAGAAGGAAAAACATAAATTACAATACCATTGTAGCACAAGGCTTGATTTCCTATATAACGTGTTTTGATCTCCTAACCAATGTATATAGAAGTATTGGTGTAGTAGGTAGGAGATGCTAGCCTATAGGAAATGAATTTAGAGCAATGGGAATGAATAGCCACTATTGGAGTTGCTCAATTACTCACAAGAATGAATAGCCAATTGCAAGTATATGCTCAAGTGTTGCACAAGTGTGTGTTGGGGTGTCCTAAGGCATGTCCTATTTATAGGAATGGCCTACAAGTGCTTAAGGACGTTCTAGACACTTTCGAGGAGGTTCTAAGTGCTTAAATAGCCGTTAGGTACACATTAGTTGCTTTAGCAACGACTAGTTAATTAACTCTGAAAATTGCAGACAGAACACTTCTCGGTCGAAGAATGGTCGACCGAGAGTCCTTCTCGGTCGAGGACTTGTCGACCGAGGGACTGTCTGGAGCAAGTATGTTCAACGTTCTACTCCAACTGCCAACTACCTTGTCTGCTGTGTCTAACGGCTACCTGGGTCATTCTCAGTCGAGGAAATTGTCGACCGAGAGTATCTCAGTCGAGGAGTTTGTCGATCGAGATTAGCCCTGTTTCAATGTTTTTAAACCAAGTAATAAGTGTGTGTATGAGTGTGCAGATGTGACACTATTTTAGGGGATGACCAATCTAAGTGTTGTGATTGACTAGGGAAGATCTAAACGCTTGATTTACATGATATCTAAGTACTTGTACATTATATACTTGTACAAGTGTTTACATTTGATTACAATCATGATTAAAAGCAATTTTGAGCATATAGCTCTTCCAAGTAGTTTGTCACCCACCTAATTCCTGCAACACTCAAGTAGCATGTTAGATTCACGAGAATGAAATGTTTGTCATAATCGAAACAAAGGGATTATAATAATGTCCAATTCAGCCAACAAGATGTACTTTTTATGAATTTTATGCATTAAATTCATTTTTCAAAAATCACCCTTTGTTAAACCTCGAAATCAGACCTTGAAAATATTTTTATTAGGTAGATATTAATTTTCCAATTCCAAAACATATTTATTTGTTAAATTTGGATAAGCAGGTTAAAAGATATGAATTTTCAAAACCAACCTAGAAATGACAAGTTAGAAATCCTTGCGAGAGAGAGGAAGAGAGAGAGAAAAAAACACCATTTGACCCAAGATCAGGGTTGGAGTTTCATAGGTAACCAATCTAGAGCTGCTAGAGAAGGTAAAATAGCAAGAAACCAAAACCCTAGAAAAAAATGGTAAATAGAGATGGAGATCATCGATTTTAAACATAGAAGCATGAGTTTTAAGCATGTAGTGAGCAATATATGAGTAGCGGGTCATAAAACTCACCTCTAAGAAGGTGGATAGGTTCAAGTAGTGAGGTTCCCAAGATAGAGAGGCTAGTTTCTCAAGAAAAGCTCCTATTTTGAGAAAGAAGTACCTTCTCCGCTTTAGAGGTGAAAAATGCTAGCAAAAGAACATGGACATGAGGTGTTTAAGGGCTCTAGGTGGGGTTTCACCATGGAAGGCCATGGTTCTGACCTAGAAGAAGGTGGAAGGAAGACTAACAACATGAAAACAAGTAAGGAAAGGAGAAAACTTACTAGTTTTGGTCAAAATCACCAAGAAGGAGATTTAGAAACCTTAAATAGAGAAAATTTGGAACCCTAGGAGCCTTCTTCACCAAGGTAAGCACTCTCTTTTACCTTGGGACATCACCTTCATGGGAAAATAGAGTAGGAATGATGCTATAGATTGGGGGAAATAGAAGGATAGTAAGATTTTTTGAATTGGGAGGTGGGAAGGGGTAGATGTGGCTTTATAAAGAAGGGGGCAAGCATGATGTGTCTATGGGACTTTCCATGTGTCCTTAGCCTAGGGTTTCATGGCCATGCAAGAGGACAACTCACAAAGGCTTCTTGAATATCAAATTTCGGTTGTAAAATCTCATGGAGACTTCTAGTCCATCAAAGAAATAACCCCATAGGTTGATAGCTTTTAAAGATAAGCTCATTTATAAAGAGGGTAATCCCTAAAATGCCCTTGGAGAGAAAAACCTTCAAACCAAGGTGCAACTAGGTGCCCCATGGTTTAAAATATAGAGAATGGTAAGGGAATATCTAAGGATTATAATGCATGTGATAATTTGTAAAGAAAACCTCCCAATTGGGTAAATTTCATAAAAGTCCAGAATGTTCCTAAAATTGCATCACTTGCACAAACAACATTCAAATTGAACCAAATTTGAAACTTAGGCTCATTTTATGATGTCAAAACACATTAAAAATTATATTATGGTTTATATCACTTAATTATGGTAATTAAGCTTGTTCAATACATTAAGCAAGGTTTGTGGCCTTACACTTCTGGCACAAATTTATTTACCGTTGTTCCACTTAAGTGGTGATTTTTCATTTTAGATCCTTAAATAAGCTTTCACTGAGGTATTTGTGCATAAAACCTTCCATTGGTATAATTATATAACAATCATTCACCAAACCACTATAAAATCCAAAATTTAAACATCAAGGCCAAAAAAGGATAGAAAGGAAAGGAAAATCTTGCAAAAGGGCCAAAAAGAGAATATGTCCAAGTTTTGGTATGTTACAATAGTCGTCATAGAATTTGTTTGATCGGGTGCAAGGTCTCTTCTCATCTGATTGGGGTAATGCTTCTAACCTAGACCAGATTGAAGGTGGATGCATCCCAAATGGATGAAACCCATTGTTGTGGGATGTGCAAGCTATATTTGAGATGTATCAGTTGATGACAACTATCAACATCAACCAAGGTGTTTGGATATTGTTGTACCAGGAGTGTATGCACAAACTTTTGAGATGTGCAAGAAAAGTCTATGATAAGTCTTAGATAATGCCAATCAGAGAGATCTAACCTAGATTTTTGTTGGGGATTTCAACCACATCAGGAAGTTTCATGAGAAGAAGGATGGACTCCCGGTTCCTAACTCTTTCCTGGTGAGATTTAATGATGTTGCGGATGTTGCTAATCTCATATAATAGAACATGAGTGGTTGTTATGTCACCCAGACAAACAAGAGAGAAGTTAATAGAAGGATAGATAGTTATTTGGACCATGATATCATTAATGAAGCATGGCTTGAAATATTTCATTGATTTGTAGTGAAGCTGAGGGGTCACCCAAATAGAGACCATGCTTGGTTGGTGGTCCAACTTACCTAGGAAATCAGTAGGAAAAAACCTTTTAGGTTCTTCAACTAGTGGCTATAGTGGCCCACTTGTTACATTACTATCAAGGATGCTTGGAATGAGGTAATGGTAGCCAACCCACAATTTATTGTGGCTGAAAAGTTATTAAGGACCAACTTAGAGTTGAAAGTGTGGGCTAAAGTGTTGTACTATATTAAAAACATGTTTTCCTAAGCCAGTGTGTCTGATGCTGCAACAACATAGAATCTGAGGTGCAAGCTGCTCCAACCTTTCACCATTTAGGAAGAAAAGAAGGTATCTAGGAGGCTAACCATATTTGAAAAGGTCGAGTAGGTTTTCTATTAGAAACCAAGTATGCTAAAATGGATTCAACATGGGGACAAGAACACAAAGACGTACCATGATGTTGTGAAAAGAAATGTGATGTGGGATTCCATCCATGCATTAGTTAGAGATGATTATACCATTGCTAATTCACTTCTAGAGGTGGGAACTAGAATTGTGGATTTCTTCACTAATCTTTGCAACAAAGGCTATATCAACTTGGAGCCTGATGCTAGCTTGCCTAGTTTGAGAGTTATTGAGGAGATGAACTGCCAACTTTGTGGCCCATCGTCATAGGAGGAAATCAAATCATCCTTGTTCTCCATCCATGCCTTAAAGTTATCAGACCTTAATGGATTCGATGAATTTTTTTCTAAAAATATATGGGTGCTCATTAAGGAGGACATAAAAAGGGTAGTTAGATGGTTCGTTGTGGGGGAAGATGGTTATAATGGTTTACCATTTTTCCTTAAAATCATCCCTAAGAAGAGTGTGGTTAAGTCAATGGGTGATGTGAGACCCATTGCATGTTGCTTTGAGATGTATATGATCATAGTCAAGCTCTTGTCTAATAGATCAAGATAGTTTTTCCAAACATTATTTCCCCTACTCAGTCTTCATTCATTAAAGGCACATCATATCATATAGTGCTCTTATGGCTTCAGAGTTCCTGCTAGACTTCAGGGAAAAGAACAATTCCCATAAGGCATGTGTGAAGATTGATTCAGTGAAGGTGTCTGACAATGTAAAATGAGAGGTAATCTAGAGCATCCTAAGGCTCTTGGGTTCTCCTGTATATGTATCAAATTTATTGACCTCTTTATCTATGATAGTCATTGGTGTGACTTATGGACTGTTTAAAGTCACTAATGGGTTGAGGTAGGGGGATCCTCTATCCCCTTTACTCTTCAAGCTAGTTATGGAATCCCTCTCTAAACTGGTGGAAAATGTCATCATATCCAAGAAGATGTCTACATCTAAACACAGAGGTGGCAAGGTTCTTACACATATGATATTTGCAAATTATGTTCTTCTCTTTCTATCGACCAATGTCAAATGGTCAAGAAACTTAGGAGGTTGATCAAGAGCTTTGGGATCCTTACTGGGTTGTTCCTCAATGAACAAAAATCTAGAGTATATTTCTCTAGATCGTGTGAAAGAAGGAGGGTTTAGCTCAATCTAGTGACTAGGTTTATGGAGGGTACCTTCCCTATGAGGTATTTGGGGATACCCTTAAGTGGCAGCAAGACCAGGGGCATTGAATTTAGTGTTTCCATATAGCCTCAGGGAGTTTGTGTCTATATGGACATGTGTTAGGTCGTCCCTTGTTGAAAATCCATTATAGGCATCATAAGAAAACCATTAAATATATATGTATAATTGATAAGGTGATCCATGGAGGGCTTCGACCCTATGCATAGGAACCATCATGTTGCCTCTTTCC
This sequence comes from Alisma plantago-aquatica, assembly GCA_963693085.1. Lineage (NCBI taxonomy): Eukaryota > Viridiplantae > Streptophyta > Magnoliopsida > Alismatales > Alismataceae > Alisma > Alisma plantago-aquatica. Next base: position 1,016,255,974 of record OY856410.1, read on the forward strand.
CCACTACCACCATCCTCTCCTCCTCCACCGCCACCCTTACCAAGCCCATTCCATCTTCCTCTTCCACATTTCCTTTGTGAGGCCCCATGTCATTCCTAATGTGGCCTCCTTGGAGACAACACTAGATACCAGGAGCTTGGCTTGGTCCATCCCTAGGGTGGATGTCACTATTGGTTGTTCTTGAGAGGACACCCTGGCCAAGACAATGGAAGTCCAATGCAATTATAGACCTGTGGTGTTATCGGAGGATCCAAAGCAACCATTTTTCTGACCAGATGATGGGTGGTTTTGGATGAAGCTCCAGACCTTTGTAAATGTTGTGGAGTAGTTCCATAAATTCTCAGTCATTATGCAGATTATGGGAAATATGTTCTTCATTCAACAGGTCTATGACTGGATGCTAAGGATATGGAAGTTGACAGGGGAACTCGAACTTCCCCTCTCAAGGATAGGTTGATTCAGGCAATATTTTCCATATAGGAGGACATGAGGATCCCTCTAGAGTAAGGCCCATGGTTTTTGAATGATCAACTGGTGTTAACAAGGAAGTGAACCTCATAAGAAGATGTTTGATAGGCCTCCATCACCTCAGAGTTGATCCGGTTTAACTTCCCTCACCTTAATCAGCACTATACTAGGCATGTGCTCATCATCATAGGTTACACTCTGTGCACACCTAAGGTAGTGGACTTTTGGCAGGAGGGGAAATATTTGGGAGCCCCTCACTTGTGCATTGAGGTCAAGACTGATACAAATCCGTCCCTAATGGTCATGACTAAGATCCTGATGGAAATGAAGTGGAGATATAAGTCATATATCATGCTATGTACGAACACTATCATGAGTATAGTGTGTTTCAGCATATGTCTGGCTAGTGCCCAAGAAATCAGGAGACACATTTGGATCCACTTATTGTTAGTGGTAGATCTAAGAGTCATAGACCCAAGAGAAAGAACAAGAAAATATTGGAAAGACATGGTAATCTAGGGAAAGAAACGAGACAATCCATAGGGGTGGGTTACACCATTGAGTAGACACTGCAAGAGGCTATAGAAGCATGTGACTCTGCTGAAGAGGTGACCATCCTCCAAGGTGGAGAAGTTTCTAATGGTGTAGATACTAATGAGATGAGATTGAAGGTCATAGACCCAAGTTCAGGTACAACAACTGCTAGCAGGTTCCTGGAAGAAGGGGAATGCAATGAAGTGTTGAAGAATCCCTTCCAGCTACTGGAGGATCAGAAGATGGAGGAGATGGTTGTTCCCATTACTAGAAATATTTCTACTAGAATTTGCCTATGTGAGGAGAAGAGTAGACATGGTAGAGGTAGGCGAAGAAGCGGTAGCACCCCGGGAATGGGTCTACAAAATAGAACACATAAATGAAGGCCCCCATATGAAGTATCTCGGAGTGTTTATACCTTCCAAGTAGAGAACATTCAAACAAATCACATAGGAGGGGAAAGTGGGGATGGTTGTCTTCCTCGAGACTAGAATCAAGAAATATTTGGGTCAAAAAGTTAAAGGGTTGTTTCCTAATGGTTGGGAGTTTATTTCCAACTTGGATCAAGTAGAAGGTGGTAAAATCACGATAGGGTGGAATCCGAGAATGTGGGATTCCCAAATGATCCATATAATTGATCAACTGGTCATGATGAGCTTCATTGATACATGCAGCTTATACTATGTTATCTCTGTTGTTTATGGTTCCAATTCCAAAATGGACAAAAGATGTCTCCAGGGTTCATTATGGCTACCACTCAGCAAGCTATCACACATCTAGTAATTGGGGATTTCAACCAGATCAAACAAGCCAAGAGAAAAGAGGGGGGTCCCTCTCCTTGATTTGATCCTCAATATATTTGACGATGTTGTTGACTCAGCTAGACTCATAGATCTCAACATAAAAGGTGGTCTAACCACTTGTCATAATAAAAGGATACATAGCTGAAGGATCTCTAGCAACTTGGATAGGGGTCTGGTGACTGACACCTAGTTGGATAGATACCTTGAAGCTGCCATGAGTCTAGGTGCCCACCCAAATACTGATCATGCATGGATGGAGTTGATCTCATTAGTCATGCTTCTGCTAATAGATGTGGTGCCCTGACACGCCACAACACAAGATTACTCAAAACTAAAAGCAGAACAACACTAAGCAAGTGTATTTCTAGGAATCATATGTAATTAAAATCTTTTACATTGAATCACCATAAGACAAAGATTTATTACATATGATTCCACAAAGCCTGCTACAAGAAACACATATCATGTTACATGGTGCTTATATCATGGTAGGCCAGCGTTCCAGCCATCAACCTGTTACATAAGATACTGACTCCACATATATATACATGTACATCTGTCATAACTACACAACCATGGCACATAGGACAAAACCTCGTATCGATCACATAACCACAAAAAATCTCAAAGAAAAACACCCCAAGGACCTTAGTGTACATGGATGACTCCAGGACTCTAACACCAAAAGACTAGCAACACATCCAACCTTATCAGCTACTGCTCTTGCTGCTGCTCTTCCTTAGCTGCACGATATCTACCTCTCTGTGCACGATTACCTAAAAGATGTGAAAACCCATTGGGTGAGACCAAAAGTCCTAGCGAGAGATATAACTCTTCGTCAACTCTATTAAAGCACAGATATACTAAATAGGTAAAGCAACATACTAAGAAGATAATTGACATAAACTAGCAAGTTGAGCAGATTCAAATAAATGATATGTATTCAACAGATAAAGCAAATTAGTCAAGACTAGCAGCTACTACTAAATAGTAGTTCAAGTTATATTCTAAAAAAGAATATGAAGAACATGTGTAATAATTGACTTCTCTTACCACATTATAATTCAAGAGACTAGTACAAGGATAAGGCAAAGGCTTCAACCAATGTGAGACGTATGTCACCTGAAGTACATATACTACACGACTGTATTACGTCTTTATTATGCCCCATGGATTTAAGTCATACCACCCAAATCCAACCGCCCCCTATGAAGGGCAACTGAGGGTGCCATACAAGGTCCATGGAAGAGTCAGAATCCCCGAGCTCTCCGACACCTCTTGGTCAACACAAGAGAACACCATAGAGACATACTAGTCAACTACTAAAGAGTGACTTATGGTCACAAAAGGATCGGCTCACACATGGCCATCCATATAAAACACCTAGCACTCCTTGGTACAAGTAACAACTCTAGAAGAATTGGCTCATGCATAGCCATTCTTAAAAGGAGTGCCTCATGCCTGGCCATCCATATGATAAGGAGATCGATCCACGTATGGATGTCTTACATAACCTAAAATTATGGACGCAAGGAGATACTCGACTTGCACCCACTCATATTCAAAAATATGTGCTCCGAGTTAAACTCATTTCACCAATCCAGCAAATAAAGATGACACTAGAATTTGATCTATGGCACAAGGAAAACTACAAGATTAGGTTTTACTTGATAAGCTAGCCAATTGGGTGGCATTTACATCAATCAAGTTACAACATATAAAGATAAAATTAACTCTACAAGATTAAGGGTGTGTTGCAACTCGAGAAGATATAAAGCATACAAGGGTGATCATGTCACACAACCACCACATAGTACTCAACGCTTTGCCATCCACAAGGCAATTACCAAAATCACATATTATCATGGGATCTTAATCCCTTACCCACATCACTTGAGGATATCTCCTCCCAATAAGCATCAAACCATCTACAGGTCATAGGACCCATCACATCATTATTGTGTCACAAGTGTCTCAACACATCTCGTAAAACTCATTTAACCTATATCATATCACATTCATCATAGCATTCACTGGCTATGAAAATCAAGTTCATATTACTTGCAAGGTTAGGGGTGTAATAACAAGAGAGAGAGAGAAATTATCCAAACAAAAGTCTACATGGCTTATACATTACTCATGGAAGTAAATTGATAGGTGATCAAACATGCCACTCAACCACCCATCATACATATTCTATGACCAAGCATGCAACCAGGTGGCGGCCACCCCAACCTAGACAAAAGACATGTCATGACCTTCTAGGGTTAGGGTTTTGGCCACCCAAAAATCACTTGTCATGACCCCAAGAAGAAGAGTTGTCATGACTCCAACATTATGCATGTTGCAACAATGACAAGGAAAAGGGGGGTCACCCTCAACACAAGGGCATGTATTCATCTGAAATAGAAGTAAGGTACTACCAAGTCAAGGCCAGAGAGAACGACACTCAACTAGGGCATCCCAACTGAAACAACTCATGGGTTACAACCAACAATATTGTTGCAACCGTGACACACCAAAGAGAAGACCCACCTTGACCCCAAAACTAAAATGTGGTGTTATGACCGCGACCAAAACTAGGGTAAATGCTATGTTATGACCGCAACCCAAAGCCAAGACAAACACGGGGTTACGACCGTGACCCCAAAACCTCAAGCCAAAAAGATGTCACGACTCAAGGCAAAACAAGGCATGGTGACCGCAACGGTCAAGCCACCACCAAAGCCAAGAACCAAGGTCAAAATAGAGATAAACCCATGACTAGAATAGATGACACAACAAAGGAAACTCATCGTCACCATAGAGTGAAAACCTCATGCAAATCGGTCATGAAACCGTAAAACAACTTCATGAAACCACCAAAAGAAGGAACCCCTACAAGGGAGAGAAACCAAGATCATCACCACCAAAACTGAACCAAAATTTCATAGAACACTGAAACACTCAATCATCATGCATGAAACTCATCCAAGGTCAACAAAAGAAGGGAAAACCACCATGTACCACAAACACCAAAATCAGTTACAAAGGAATTACGGTTTCAGATTATATCCAAACATAGTATGATCTCAACATTATCCAAGTTATAATGTCTATCACCACCTATTAGCTTGTTTAAGGAAACATTTAGAGAGAGAAAATAGAAACAATAAAGAATAAAGAGTGTAGTAACAAAGGAGATTAAGAGTTATATTGTTGGTATGTATGCCCTGAGAGCCAATCATGGGATGATTGGTGGGATACATTAAGATTGATCTGATAAACATCAAAGGCAAGCTTCCAATTCTTTCTGGTTTAGTCATATGAGATAATGATAGAACAGATTGAATGTCTAGAGAATGACAATACTCAATGACGTATGCTTTCAGGTTAAGGACCTGAACGATGAGATCATACGGATGTTAAGAGCTTGTACATTCTTATTATGTCCCTAGTCGAATGTCATTGTGGAAGGTAGATAGACAACAATGACACACAAGACTAGATTGTGGTGTTGGTTGATGACAGAATCTCATTAGTCATGATATGGAGATATCAAACCAAACACATAGGTACTTGTTAGAGAACAAGTGTACCAGACAGACCCACCCTAAGTTTGACACATGGAACCATGACATGGTAGTCACAGTCAGTTCTCACAGTGATGGTGGTGAGTGTGATTCTTTGACCTAAAATCACTACACTCAACACATGTTGTTGGGTACACTTTGACATCATCAAACGCAGCCCTGAAACATGGGTTGTTATAAAGGTGATGATTGGGTGGCTTTGACACATGGGGCTTTTGAGGGGTGAGTGATAGATATGGGATTTTTCCCTCTCGAGGGAGTTTGATATCCATGGCCACTTGATGAGTAGGATTGAGATAGGCGTGTGCATGCATGTGTGAATCAGTATGTGATATTGATGTCATACATATCTCCTCCAATCTACTCTGAGATCAAGAAAGTGAATGAACATTGATAGGATGATTGTTCCATGCCTTGAGTTCATTCGGGATATTAGTGAAAAAATAATTATACATTCACTGCAACACCATTCACGGATTGTAGGATTGAAAGTTGTTCTCCAACTTTCTATTTCACTTGGATAGCATTGATGTGCAACTAGGCATCACTCTTTGCTTGTGAAGTCATAAGTGTTATGGACTTTCACTGCCAACGTGAAATGGGCCTATAGGGTCACACACATAGGATTTAACCTAGAAGAGGAGTTTATCCACAAACAATGTTTAGATTGATTACTAAAGGAGTTTAGTAGTTCAATTAAACACTCAATCAATTGATAGCTCAATATCATAGTGTTCAAGGTGTTGTACTGATTGATTAGAGTATCAGATTGATTGAAACTGCAATTGCTTGATTTTTGCATAGTCTACACTCCCAACCAATCGGTTCATGCTTGAACCGATCAGCTCAGGTTGGTGAACTGATCAGCTCAAAGTGGTGAGTTGATCGACTCATGTGTCAGTGAAACGATCGACTCAATTGTTGAATTGGTCGATTTGTGTGACCAACCGAGATCGTTTGGAAAGTCAGAAGACTCCTTTTGCAAAAACATATTTGTTTCACTTGTACAAATTTGATTTGGAGAAGGACTAATATTTGATTAGTTGCAAACAAACATGGAAAGTCAATTCGAGTTGGACCAGGACCATGAATCGATCGACTCATGCTTGAATCGATCGGCTCAGGTCCCCAACCGATTGGTTCATGCTTGAAACAATCGGTTCAGCTGGCGTAGTTGGTTGTTTTGTGGAAAATCTTGAATCCTTCTACTCCTGCTTTAATCCCGCATTGCCCGGGGTAGAGAACCTTGTCCCATGACCCTCCTATATATATAGGGGTATTGGGGGCTTCTCAAGTACAACTCAGAACACCAGTTGCTCTGCAAAGTTGTCATTCTCTCTGGTTGTGGTAATCAGGAGAGCCTGAGCAAGTGCTACCCGATAAGGGAGGCACAACAAGGGAAAGACAAATGCAGAAAGGCAACTGGTGGCAGGAGAGTGTATCGATGACTAGTAGCTGACAGAGGGTACGACTCCTTTCGGTGACTTGTGCAACAAGGCGATCGGAGTTGTAGGTGTTCCGTGTAGACTACTTCAGAGGCAGGAGACTTCTGCCGTTGGGAGGACAGCTATCAATCATGACAGTCTCGGTGAGACCAAGAGCTGCACAAACATCGTACAAGACTAGAGGTGAAGACCGCGCAAGCCACGAGGTTACGTCATCGAGAAAGCCTCAAGACAAGGTATGTCTCTATAAACCATCCTTCCTATTGTATAGACGTTGACGCAATTCCTTCTTTCTGGGTTTGAGAGAAGAAAATTTGTGTTTTCGCTGCCTTCTCTGTCTCCCTAAAACCCAATAGTGGTATCAGAGCCATGTCAACTGCTCTATACTTTAGGATTATCGATGTGATCAATTTTGGTTTGTCTCCTTTATTTATTACATACGATGTGAATAAAATTGGCTTTATGCATGTCCAATCCAAAATCCACAAATCCTAATATACATATATGATATGTAATATAAATGCACTCGATACACATCGCACTTAAATGATTTTTGTGGTGGATGTATAGCGTGGTCATGGCCAATAAACCCTATGTATGTGTGCTTGGTTGAATGTGGTTGTTTGCATCTCGGTCTACGCACCGATTCCCTATATCTTATTCCTGATGTAACTCGAGATAACTCGAGATTTCTTTCCTACCTTTGCTTCCCCCGAATGTAACTCAGGGTTTCTCAATTCAAATGTTAAATATGATAGATCTTTTATTTCCTGTTATGTCAAAGAACGACGGACAACCTGACGACAACTGAGACGATATGTTCAAGGCGTAAACCGATCGGTTGGAGTTCTAGATGACCGGTTTGAGGAGCGAGACGAGCGAGTGGCGACCTGAGGAGATGCACAACGACCAGTGAACCGATTAGTTGGAGGAGCCAATTGATCGGTTGGTGGCACCCAAATGGTCGGCCTGATGGCAAGCCAATCAATCATAGAGATGAGTTGATCAAACCTAGAACGGCAAAGCGCATAGTTCATATTGTACAGGTTGCATGTGATGTAGACCTAGATGACCGTGATTTCTCTTGGCTCGAGGAATCACATTAGGATGGCCATAATCATCACTTTTATCGTTTTACATGTTTTTTGTGGGATATAGCATGAATATGATACATACTATATATTGTGGTGATTAGATATGTATATGTACCTATAAAACCAAATCCCTCATTAAATATTAATGTTTTAGATGCCTTCCAAATGCGACACACGTCAAAAGCTTGATCGGCCAAGTGTGGGCATGCCCTAGCATGGTGCACCATCTATCTCGTGGAAGCGTGAAGGAGGGATATGTGGGTCTGCCCTAGCAGGGTGCATATTCATCGTGTTGGCTTTGGGTTGAACTTAAAAAGGTGACCTAGATAGGATCTAGCACCTTAAGGCATGGAGGTGATCATGGCAAGGAGTTGCATATGACATCTTTTAAGAGTTTAATATGATGCAATTGGCAAAAGTTGCCTACTTGGAAGATCTAAGTTGTGGGTGACAGCCCTAGCTGGTCCTTGACTCAGAGGATTTCAGGATCTTGACCCACTAGAAGATTGTACGCTGTAATATTCTGAATTGATGGTGAGGGTTATCAATTTGAACAAAAATAGTGGGAGCGATAATTAATTAAAGTCCTAATTATATCGTCAACCTTTCAAATCAATCAAATAAGTCAAAATTGAGTTTTGGACTAAATTGCATATATTTCCTTTTGTAGTACAAATGACAACAAACAACAATCACTTGTCGTTGCGATCGGTCCTTGAAAAGGACAAGCTGAATGGGACTAACTTCCATGACTAGTTTAGGACATTGAGAATTGTTGGTATGTATGCCCTGAGAGCCAATCATGGGATGATTGGTGGGATACATTAAGATTGATTTGATAAGCATCAAAGGCAAGCTTCCAATTCTTTCTGGTTCAATCATATGAGATAGTGATAGAACAGATTGAATGTCTAGAGAATGACAGTACTCAATGACGTATGCCTTCAGGTTTAGGACCTGAATGATGAGATCATACAGATGCTAAGAGTTTGTACATTCTTGTTATGTCCCTAGTCGGATGTCATTGTGGAAGGTAGATAGACAGCAATGACACACAAGACTAGATTGTGGTGTTGGTTGATGACAGAATCTCATTAGTCATGATATAGAGATATCAAACCAAACACATAGGTACTTGTTAGAGAACAAGTGTACCAGACAGACCCACCATGATTTTGACACATGGAACCATGACATGGTAGTCACAGTCAGTACTCACAGTGATGGTGGTGAGTGTGATTCTTTGACCTGAAATCACTACACTCAACACATGTCGTTGGGCACACTTTGACATCATCAAACACAGTCCTGAAACATGGGTTGTTATAAAGGTGATGATTGGGTGGCTTTGACATATGGGGCTTTTGAGGGGTGAGTGATAGATATGGGATTTGTCCCTCCTGAGGGAGTTTGATATCCATGGCCACTTGATGAGTAGGATTGAGAAAGGCGTGCACGCATGTGTGAATCAGTATGTGATATTGATGTCATACATATCTCTTACAATCTACTTTGAGATCAAGAAAGTGAATGAACGTTGACAGGATGACTGTTCCATGCCTCGACATTCGGGATATTAGTGACAAAGGAATTATACATTCACTGTAACACCATTCACGTATTGTAGGATTGAAAGTTGTTCTCCAACTTTCTATTTCACTTGGGTAGCACTGATGTGTGACTAGGCACCGCTCTTTGCTTGTGAAATCATAAGTTGTATGGACTTTCACTGCCAACGTGAAATGGACCTGCAGGGTCACACACATAGGATTTAACCTAGAAGAGGAGTTTTGTCCACAAACAATGTTTAGATTGATTACTAAAGGAGTTTAGTAGTTCAATTAAACACTCAATTAATTGATAGCTCATTGTCATAATGTTCAAGGTGTTGGACACATTGATTGGAGTATCAGATTGATTGAAACTGCAATTGACTGATTCTGCACAATCTGCACTCCCAACTGATCAACTCATGTGATGAACCGATCGACTGAGCTTGGTGAACCGATCGGCTCAGGTGGTGAGTCGATCGACTCATGGACAGGATGAAACAATCACTTCAAGTGTTGAAACAATCGCTTCAACTGGTCCAACCGAGCAAGTTGGGAAAGTAAGATTGGTGAGAAATTTCTTTTCATTTCACTTGCCCAATTTGATTGGAACAAGGATTGGTATTTGATACCAATTAGAAACAAAAGATGAAAAGTCAATCGGGACCTGACCAGGACCACGAACCGACCGGTTCAGAAGTGAACTGACCGTTTCATGGGTCCCAACCAATCGGTTGAGGTGTCAACAGACTGGCTCAGGTCCCCAACTGACCGTTTCAGAAATGAAACGATCGGTTCAGGTTGCAAAGTTGGTTGTTTTTGTGGAAAATCCAGAACCCTTCTACTCCCACTTTAGTCCCGCATTGCCCGGGATAGAGAACCATGTACCATGACCCTCCTATATATATAAGGGTATTGGGGGCTTCTCAATGAACAAGTCAGTGCAACCAGTTGCTCTGTAAAGTTGTCATTCTCTCTGGTTTTGGTAACCGAGAGAGCTGGAGCAAGTGCTACCCGATAAGGGAGGCACAACAAGGGAAAGACAACTGCAGAAATCAATTGGTGGCAGGAGAGTGTGTCAGGGACTAGTACGCCGACAGGAGGGTGCGACTCCTTCCAATTCCTTATGGGATAAGGAGATTGGAGTTCCAGGTGGTCTGTGTGGACTACTTCAGAGGTGGGAGATTTCTGCCGCTCGAAGGACAGCTGTCAATCCTGACAGTCCCGGTGAGACCAGGAGTCGTCAGTCCCGGTGCGACCAGGAGCTGCACAGACATCGTCCAAGACCAGAGGTGAAGACCGCGCAAGCCACGAGGTATTGTCACCGAGCAAGCCTCGGGACAAGGTATGATTCCACAAATCATCCTTTCGTAATGTATAGACGTTGACGCGTTTCCTTGTTCTGGGTTTGGGGAGGAGAAAAATTTTGTTTCTGCTTCCTTCTCTGCCTCCCCTAAAACCCAACAGTGGTATCAGAGCCACGTCAACTGCTCTATACTTTGGGATTATCGATATGATCGATTTTGGTTTGTCGCCTTTATTTATTGCATACGATGTGAATAAAATTGGCTTTATGCATGTCCAATCCTAAATCCACAAATCCCAATTTACATATATGATATGTATTATGAATGCACTCAATACGCTTCGCCCTTAAACGAGTTTCACAGTGGATGTATAGCGTGGTTATGGCCAATAAACCCTATATGTGTATGGCTGTATGTGGTTGCTTGCATCTCAGTCTGCGCACCGATCTTCTTTCTCCTATTCCTGATGTAACTCGAAATAATTCGAGATTTCTTTCCTACCTTTGATCCCCTCGAATGTAACTTGAGGTTTCTCCTTTTACAATGTAAAATAGGATAGAATTTTATTTTCTGTGATGTCAAAGAACGGAGGACATCCTGACGACAGCTGAAACAATCGGTTCAAGGCGTGAACCGATCGGTTGACGTTCGAGACGATCGGTTCAAGGAGTGAGTCGATCGGTTGATGACCGGTTCGAGGAGCGAGACGAGCGGGTGGCAGCCATGATGAGATGCATGACGACCAGGCGAACCGATCGGTTGGCCTCCAACCGATCGGCTGGTGGCACCCAGCCGAACAACCTGATGGCGAGCCAATCAGTCATGTGATGAGTTGATCAAACCCAGAAAAGCAAAGCACAGAGTTCATCTTGTACAGTTTGCATGTGACGTAGACCTAGATGACCGTGATTCCTCTTGGCTCGAGGAATCACATTAGGATGGCCATAATCATCACTTTTATCGTTTTGCATGTTTTCTGTGGGATATAGCATGTATATGATACGTACTATGTATTTTGGTGATTGGATATGTATATGTATATAAAAACCAAATCCCTCATTAAATATTAAGTTTTATATGCCTTCCAAATGTGACACACGTGAAAATCTTGATCGACCAAGTGTGGGCACGCCCTAGCGTGGTGCACCGTTTATCTCGTAGAAGCGTGAAGGATGGATATGTGGGTCTGCCCTAGCAGGGTGCATATTCATCGTGTTTGCTTTGGGTCGGACTTAACAAGGTGATCTAGATGGGATCTAGTACCTTGAGGCATGGAGATGATCATGGCAAGGAGTTGTATATGACATCTTATCAAGAGTTGCATATGATGCAATTGGCAAGAGTTGCCTACCCGAGAGATCTAAGTTGTGGGTGACAGCCCTAGCTGGTCCATGACTTAGAGGATTTCAGGATCTTGCCCACTAGAAGGTTGTACACTGCAATCTTTTGAATTGATGGTGAGGGCTATCAATTTGAACTAAAATAGTGGGAGCAATAATTAATTAAAGGCCTAGTTATATCGTCAACTTTTCAAATCAATCAAATGAGTCAAAAATGAGTTTTGGACTAAAATTGCATATTTCCTTTTGTAGTACAAATGGCAACAAACAACAATCACTTTTCTTTGCGATCGGTCCTTGAAAAGGACAAGCTAAATGGGACAAACTTCCACGATTGGTTAGGACATTGAGAAGTGTTCTCAATCAAAGAGCAAAATCTCTAAGTCCTAGTTATACCAGAACCAGATGAACTCGATCCCACCACATCAATAGCTGAAAGTATGCTTATGGAAGAATACCGAGGATAACATTGATGAGGAGTGCTTGATGTTGTGTTCTCTGAACTATGAGTTGCAGAGACAACATGAGACATATGATGTCTCCAAGACATTGTCCTAGTATGTCATGACAGAAGGAGATCCAGTAAGGTAATCACACACTCAATATGATTGGGTATGTGGAAAGACCTGACTAAGAAGGATTCCCTCTGAGCCAAGAGTTGGCTATTGGTATGATACTGCAAATGTTGTGAGAATCATACAGTTCATGATAAACTACAACATGAACAACTTTGACAAGTGTTGACAAAGTTGTTGGACATGTTGAGGACAGTAGAGGCAAATATGAAGAAAGACTAACCCTAATCTTTGATGAGATCAATGAAAGGTAAGTCTTAAGGGCAAGGGCAAAGCAAAGAAGTGTTCTGATGCTAGCCAGTAGCCCAAGCTGTCTTCAACCTCAAGGCACATGGGGAAAGGGTGTATGAGGGAATTTCCCTCTATATCCGGAAGAACAAAAGAAGATGAAGGAGGGGATGGAGATCTCCACCTAAGGTATCATGAAATGAACCGCTTCTTTATCTAAGGTATATGACACCAAGATATGGATATGACATATATGATATGCAATATCCACAAAGAAGTGATGGCCTTTGTGAAAGGACCAAGAAAGGAGTGCCCATCATTGGAGCAAGTGTTGCTGCCATAGATAGGAGTACCTTTCAGTTTATTTCAGCCTAAAGGGCATGAAATAGAGTTGAGAACTGCTATTTCATATTTGCCAATAGATAGAAACACTTTATTTTTTTCATATTGTATGACAATGATAGCAATCAATACAGAGGTGTTTCAATTTATAAAGATATGATCTTTGTGGCAATGCCTTGTTATCTTGTGGTATTTGATATGCATAAGATAAAATGATACCTAAAAGTTATAGATAACTCAAACAATCAAATTAGCATCAATCATGAGAAATTCATTTCTAGTTTCCATGTGATGGATAAAGCTAGACTCTTTTGGTTAGAGAACCAGTAAGAGACATGAATATCTTGGACATGATTAATCAATCTTCACTAATGGTAGTGGGAGAATGATTGTCCTATTAGGTATAATACATGTGATGTATTTACATACCTATTGGAACAAATGCTAATACTTCAAATGGTGTTTAGAGAAATACTAATATGAATATCTTGAAGTGTTCAAGATTATCATAGATGAAATGCAAATTTGGTAAAGTGTTAATTCTTGATGAGATCAATGAATGAAATACTTGGACCAAATGTTTGAGATCCTTATGAGTGATTATGATAGTGTATCATAGTGAACTCATGAATAAGGCATGGTGATGTCTAAATCAAGAAGGAATCATACTCTAAGGAGTTAGAGAATGATTATCAAATAACTGAATTCTTCTTAATAAAAGAATACACTTCGCTAATAAAGGACATTAAGAATCACAAGGAGTTGTGAGTTCTTATATCATTGATGGATACACCTCTTTTATCTATATGATGAGTTGTTCATGTGATGAGTCAACTATCTAGATGAATATAAGGAACCGAATTTTGAGTTATGGTTTATGACCATTACATCCTAAATGACATCCATGTGAACCATAAGGCATGACCTTGATGGTAGCACTCATTGGATGAAATCCACAAGTGCAAATGAGTCTTAAGTGTTAAGACACATGGATAACATTTTGAGAAGGATGATGCTTGTTGATTGCAACTTAATGACTAAGACATTTGGCATATGGATACTAAAACTGCATTCCTATGAGGAATAAAACAAGGATGTGTAAATGACACAACCTATAAGGTTTATGAATCCACTAATGCAAATGAAGTCTATAAGTTACAATGGAATAATCAATGTGATTGATTGAGTACAAGCAACTCAGAATTGGATTTTTACTTTGATGATATAGTCAAAGGGTTTGACTGATTTGTCAAAGATAAAGAAGGGATCTGTGATTTAGTGGGAGCGTGTTCACATTCCACATGTTGATTTGAAATGGAAATGTTCTAGAATGGAAATCCAAAAGTGGAAATTATCTTTAAGGAAGATAGAGATGTTTCCTATGTGATAGGAATAGAGATCTATAGAGATAGATCTCGAAAACCTCTTGACCTGAAAAGAGAAAGCATACATTGGCAATCTGTACTGAAGGGTTCAGTATGCACAGATTCAGTGGGAGAAAACCTGTCCATGTTACATGGAGTTAGTATCCCAAGGCCGAGTGTCCAATTCTTATGAATAATGGGAACACTAAGAATAGATGTGGATCTATCATGTATGTAATCATCCCATTATCTTGCATGGCAAGAACAAAATGCATTCATCATCTTGTATGTAGGACATGGCAATACGATGTGCTCATCCTGATAACTTGTATGTGAGACATGACGAGTGGATGTTTGTCTACTCGAGTAAGGGTTACTGGAATACCATGAGAACTTGATAATTACTTGAGAAGTACTAGTTCTATGGAGATAAGGAAGAGTTCAATGTAAAGAGTTACATTGATGCGAACTTTCGAAAGGATAGAAAATTAATCGCAAAATGTATATAGGATATATAAAAGTGAAAGTTTGTTGATAATTGGAAGTGTTCCAATAAAACCATTTAAAAGGAAATGCCGAGTATCTATGCGTTGGAGAACAGTAGTGGATACTATATGGATCTGGAAGTTCATGAGATGAACTTATAGATATTCCGCTCATTGATGACAAGTATGGAATCCTTGATCATGCAATGTGGCTAAAGGTTAGCAAAGGAATACTAGATCGCATATTACAGCAACTCCATCTCATACGTGTGACGTACAGTGAAGAGATGAGAGACATGCAATTTATACTGACTTTGGCAAGGTGTTTCCATAACTCACTATGTTGGCACTAGAGCACAGTAACATGTGGGACATGTTTGAAGATCACTATGAATATGATACAAGGGTGATTGGCTCGTAGTGCAAGTGGGAGTCTGTTGGTATGTATGCCCTGAGAGCCAATCATGGGATGATTGGTGGGATACATTAAGATTGATTTGATAAGCATCAAAGGCAAGCTTCCAATTCTTTCTGGTTCAATCATATGAGATAGTGATAGAACAGATTGAATGTCTAGAGAATGACAGTACTCAATGACATATGCCTTCAGGTTCAGGACCTGAACGATGAGATCATACGGATGCTAAGAGTTTGTACATTCTTGTTATGTCCCTAGTCAGATGTCATTGTGGAAGGTAGATAGATAGCAATGACACACAAGACTAGATTGTGGTGTTGGTTGATGACAGAATCTCATTAGTCATGATATAGAGATATCAAACCAAACACATAGGTACTAGTTCGAGAACAAGTGTACCGGACAGACCCACCGTGAGTTTGACACATGGAACCATGACATGGTAGTCACAGTTTGAAACGTCTTACTTCGGAAAAACAAGATCAACTAATGCGGAAGCGAATTACTGAAAATCACTGGGAATTAAAACTTTTTAAGGAAGATCTGTAAATCATAAAACTCTTTTATCATAAACAAGATAAACAATTTACATCATTGTGAAATCACCTCTCGAGTGATTATATACATCCAGTGCCCTGTTAACTATACAAGGCAAGATACAACAAAATCTCAAGGCTTAAAGCCAAAAACCTCAGATCTACTGACTCCTAGGACCTGAGAGTATAGAGACGACATAAGACACACTATCTACTAGACTAGACAGTTAGTATCTCCACCTGAGATTCACTACTGCCCCTGATGTTGTTGCTGCTGTTGTTGCTCATTCTTAAATGGATTCCTTCGTCCTTGGCGTCTACCTAAAAAGTAGAAACCTACGGGAGTGAGACAATTTGAATAATTGTCCCAGCGAGAGTTATAACTCTCCACCAGAAGCTTTGTTATAGCATTTAAGTTATAACACGAGCAAAGTAACTTAAATCATTCAACAGTAGGTTTAATAATAAGTAAAGTAACATTTACTTAAGCAATCACTTCTTTAAAGCATATGAAAAACATGTACACTAAATACTTGAACAGATCATTAATGTAAATAATGTAACACCAAACATTGTTTCTCGTAGTTCAACCTAAGCAAATATGCTACGTGGTTGATTATGTTTTACAAACATTATTATGCCCTGTGGAGATGAGGTATACCGCTCATACTCCAACCGATCACTACTAAGTCACATCGGTATCATACATAGGTCATCAAAAGAGTCAGATTCTTATGACCTCATCTTCCTCAGTCAGTAAGAGGATTTACTTGCAGGACATCTTATGTCTCTGCTGTAGTAGCTATCCAGGGTATTCTGGAAACTTCGCTATAGAGTTACAGTGGTATTATGTACTCTCTTTGTCATCGAAAGATCTCTTGTTTATCTCTCATCGATGCGGTATTGGTGATTTCTTCGGGAGATTTGTGGTACATCACCCCGGTATAAACATGTAGTGAAGGATTGATAGATTAAAGTACATCTACATCAATTCCTACACTAGGACGTAAGGATATTCGCGTCCATATTCCCCCATATACTCAAAAGTATATGTTCCAGGAGTTCCCTTAAGAAAACATGTTTCACCATCATTTGGTCTCTGACAATGATGGATCTATGATCAGGGCCCTACATGATATTATTATACTTGATTACTTAAGTACATTTTAGTATTCTTTTAGCATCATGCATTTTTTCAAACATAAAACATCAAAACAACAGCTGTAAGGCAAGAATACTAAATGTATCAAGTTTAACTCACATCAGTTATCAAATGGACATAATTTCATAATCATATCATTACTATGAATTAAGAATAGGGGTATTCAAACCCTTAGATCATCATAAGTCATCTAATCAGCATGACCTTGATGTTACTCATGGCTCTTACAACCCATTAACCTCGTATGTTGTTACTTAATTGAGGCAACATAGCATATATCAATTTTCATAAAGCTTATAACATGCTTTCAATGAATATGATATCATAAACTTTACCTGGATATGATCATCCCCTTATAAGAACCTGCATGGTTAATTCAATTGACAACAATAAACATTTCATTTCCAGATCAGCAATTTATAAAGAAGAATTAACCTTTCGATTCAGGGGTTGTACCTTCATGCCTTCACTAAGGCTAGGTTCCCTTATTTACATCAATTAGGGTTATTTAATCCCTTTCATTATGATTAGGAATAATGATTCCTCATCTCATGCTTTAATCATGAAGATTCATGCTTAAAAGTATAAGTAGAGTTAGGGTTTATCCCACTCAATTAAGGTTATTGAATCCCTTTGTCTTATAAGGTATAAGAATTCTTATATTGTAATTTGTTCACATGGTTTCATACTTGAAGGCATAACCTAGGACTAGGGTTAACGTACCCCATCCTTCATTAGTTAGGGTTTCCTGTTCATGTTATCAGTCCAACCCTAGCGTACAACTTTACCATTCTTGGGAGCATACCAGGACATGATGAGTGTTTACTTTTGATTACAATACTTATTGAATATCATTAATGATCATCAATTCTAAGTATCAGCCCATTTCTCCTTCATATCATGTTATGATTACATCATACTCATTGATTTGGCTTCCTCCCTTCCCAAGATATAATATTCTACACTTATTGAGTACATGAGTTTATTGTGCCTCTATCATAGCTAATTACCTATTATATACCCCTTATATCTCTCGTTTAAAATACAATGGTTTAAACATTGTTAATGTAGGATAAACCATCATCAACTACTCTAGGTACCCCCATATTCAGGGTGTCATCTATATGTATATGTTTTGATACATATCTCTCCTAAGGATTTCATGCCCATCCTTATTATAAGTTGTAATGGTATTTGCTCATCCATAGAGACATTTAGATCTAAGCATCATCTCATGTCTTATATCCTTATTTATTGAGATTACTACATTTATCAATCATAGGTTTCACTAACACAATTTTATATACTTATGATATAATCATCTTGTATGATTGATTTAACTATACCTCACTTTAATGTAATACCTAGTAGACCATCTTCAGGATTTCATAATTGATAAGCCATCAAACTAAGATTACTATTCATCCTAATAGGGTTTCCCATATCGTCATTTCCAATTTAGGGTTTCTCATTCATATCACATCTCCCTTAGATTAGATTTATGATTAATATAATTGAGGACATGCATATATAACAATATTAGTATAATACTAAAACTTCTCAATTCTTTATAAAACACTACGGCCGTGCTCCTTAGCACGGGCGTGCTAAGATCAACATATCACAATTGATTTTTAGGGTTTGTATTCATTTACTTCAACATAGGGTTATAGAACCTCTTAGCTTTCGAGGCATAAAGATTCTTCATATTACAACTTGTAATTAGGGTTTCATACTCAAAGGCATAACCCTGAATTATTCCATTTATTAGATCACCCTAAATTAGGGTTTACTATTCACATTACATGTTATTACCCTAGAATTAGGGTTTACTATTTACTTCATAGTGAATTGAGCTCATAGCATCATTATGTATGAAAATTATCATCATTGATGCCCTCAAATTAGATTAAGATTCATCAATTATCATAATTAGGGTTTCCATGATCTCACCTTGATGGATCATACCCTAATTATGTACATTCTTACATATTGAAGGTATGTTACTTGATTCTCATTCATATTAGGAGCCTTCTCTCTCCTCTCACTACTAGATGATGTTTACATCACTCTAAATTAGATTAGGTTAAATCAACTTTGATTAACATAAATCAAGTCATCACCATTATGGACATTATGGTTTGCTTGATCAAGGTGTGTTGTCTACTTGAACCCTCCATAAGTACCTTGATAGTGTTCATCATTAACCATAACATGGGTCAATCTACTAATTACTTAACCCCTTAATGTCCTTAGGTATCATTAGGGTTTAGATTAAACAACCATTGAACCATCTAAGCCTTCAAAGTATCAATTAAACTTAACCCTAAAAGTCCCCAAACGATTTCACACTTCAACCTCCAAATGGTCCTGAGACCATTTGGAAGGGTTGACCGTTTGGTTAGGTTGACTTCCAAACCATTTGAACTTGGTCACCTTCAAGACCGTTTGAATCTAAACGGTCTTGAGACCGTTTCAACTTGTTGACCATTTGAAAGAGTTGACTTTGAAACCGTTTGGATTGAATCGACCTTGAAACCGCATGAATTGAAACGACCTTGACATCGATTGGATCTAAACGACCTTGAGATCGTTTGAGCCCAAACGGTCTTGAGACCATTTGGATTCAAACGGTCTTGAGACCGTTTGGTCCAAACATCTCAAAACCGATTGGACCCAAAAAGTGCATCAACACTTATAATCGATTAGGGTTTTCAAGGTTGAGCCCCTCAATTGACCTCATATATGTTAACCACTTATTAATTGAGCCAATTAGGGTTAACCTTAACCAATTGGACACTCAATTGTCCCTCAATCGATAACCAATTAGGGTTGAAACCAATTCAATTAGGGTTTGTAATCGATTAACCATCAAAATTGATCAACATGAGTCTAATTGAAGTTGAACCCATCAATTGACACTCAATTGGGCCCCAACTTGGCCCAAACGGTCTTGGGATCAATTGGACACCCTCCAAATGGTCGTGAGACCATTTACCCAAAGTCACATCAAAATCTAAGTCAATTTGATAGGGGTTGAACCCTAATTAAGTCTCAAATCAGCATTTTCAATTAATTCAACAACCTATTATGATTGGACCTTCAATTGATTAAATTACCTTAACCCTAGACCTCCAAACGGTCTTGGGGTGTCACCAAACGGTCTTGAGACCGTTTGAGTTATCCCCAAATGGTCTTGAGACGGTTTGGGTCACTCAACCCAAAGTTCAACAAAATCGATCCTTGAAATCATCAATTGAACCCGATTAGGGTTTAGAGGGTTGAAGTGCCTTCAACTTGTGATTGGTTTGCAATTAGGTTATGATTCTTTGTAATTGATTAATTCAACATATGTTCAGCAGACCTCTAAATGGTCTTCACTTGGTCAAACTTTCCAAACGGTCTTGGAGACCGTTTGAATCTAAACGGTCTTGCAAACCGCATGAAATCAAACGGTCTTGAGATCGTTTGATTTCAAACGGTCTTGCAAACCGTTTAGACCAAATGGTCCAAGGTCGTTTGGTAAAGTTGCCTAGGAAATCACACCCATCATCTTCAACCTTGGAACATGTCGGTTACTTCGTGGTTTTTCTTGCAAAAGTGCAAGGAAGAGTGGGGGAGAAGAAGAACTAACTACTATTTGCAAGAACAAAGATATGCATAATCAAAGCAAGAGGTTTAGAGTTATAAAACCTGCCTTACGGTTGTTCCTAGAGCTCCAAGCTTCCAAGATTCAAGCCTTTAATGGCGTCTTGAGCTCCACAGGTCGGCCAAAGGTTTTTCTCCAAGGAACGGTTGGGAAAAGATCGGCTAGAAAGAGAGAACTAAGTAAGATAACTATAAAACCAACCTTGTAATCCACTTTCCTCCATGAATTCGAGCAAGAAGATGGTCCAAGCTTACCTAGCTTCTCCTTAGACGTTCTCCTATGTTCTTAAGCTCTTCCTTAGTTGGTCCAAGCAAGGTGATAAGTGATAGAAGAAGAGAAACGTTCCTTTGTTTGGAAAGGAAAGTTGTATATATATCTTTGGGTGAAACTTCAACATAAGGACATCTAATTCTCCATTTCTCATCTAGGTCCCTACTTTCTTCTTTGCACGTCCCTTCTTCTTATTTATAAGGTAAAACTCCTTCTAAAACCAAGGACTAAAGGCAAAGAGGGTCAACTTATTACTATAGTGCACATATTAAAGGTTATTATGCTTACAACTTGATTATTCAACTACAAGGGTGTTCCTTCTTATATGATTATTCAAAAGAAGCGCCCTCTTCATCATTTTTACTCTAAATGATGTCATGATTCATAAAGATATTCTATAAGGTGTATTTTACAAGTTGCACCTGACATTTTGGGTAAATGCACTTTACACCAAAACTAGGGTTTCTAGCACAAGGATTGCTCCACAAGCTGCATCTTGGTGCCCAAGCTTGGAGAATCCATCATACTTCATCATATTCATTCTTATGATATCTCAACACCAAAGGAATATCTTAACATGTATAAACTGCAAGTTAACCCCTCTATTTGGGTAATTTGCACCTAGGTCCCTGTATTACAAAATAATACTACAACATTATTCAAAAAGGGCAGAAATGGAAACATATGTACCTCAGTAGCCTTAATTACATATCAAAAGATAATCACAAGTATCTAATTACATAATTAGGCAAAACACCTAGGGTTAACTCATAACCCAGGTCAGGGATGTTACAAATTATAAACCCCTAACAAGGATTTCGTCCCCGAAATCCCAGAAAGAAAGGGAAAAGAAGATATTATTCAAGCATCATATTATTACATCCTTAGGTAACATTCCACTATTAGGGAGATGTTATAGATTTTTTATCAACATTTCTTAAGGTCACACTCAAACTCTGTTATTTATTTGAGACCATATAAGTGCCTTTGCACCTTGAGTGTGTCATCACATCCGATAATCACCATACTAACTTTCCTTATTATTTGCACTAACTATCTCATTAGTTGTACATTCTCTTATTATAGTGAAAAGTTACTTATCAAACAAGGATTTATTTGACAGACATCCTGGAGAAGGATATGTTTATAAAAAACATAAACCCCTAACATGTGATGTTCATATCATTCTATATGTCAAATTTTAATTTCATAGTTGATCAATCCAAGTAATTAATATATTCATTTGATATATTATTGCATTCTTATTTTGGTACTTATCACATGTTTTATCAACACATTATATCTTCTTCTTTCTTTTATCATGGGATATTACTCATTACATATATTCTCACTTTAGAACCAAAATCTAGATTAAACTGATCCCTTTATAAGTATTCATCACATAACATCTTTATTATTATTCTTTCAACCTTTACTGATCAGGGTCGACCTTCCTTATTCTCATATTTCTTATTTCATGATACTCTTTAGGTTGTTTCAGAATGACTACTTGATCAGAGTAATAAAAAAGATAACAATCTAAGAGTTTCCATATTTACTTTATCATCAGCAATTGTATACCTGGCCAGGATATATAATTACTGATATAAGGTAATATGCACTTGTATACTACCATGTTCCTTCTCTTTTCTTATCATCACAAGTATAAATATTAACTTTGCTGAATTTTATATCTAGATCAATTCTTTTAATACCTTATCTTCTTATGGAAGTAAGCATGCGACATGAAACATCTAATTGATGCAACATTATAAGTCTTTATAAGACCAATCAAGGAAGGTTCAATCAATTACTTTTTAAATTTTATCCAAAAGATCATAAAAAGACATATAAGAAATACCATTTATCTTGTCTAACCTGTCATGGCTCGAGGATTATTTGTTATCTCAGGTTGATTCTGCCTCAGAGGTTGATTTGCCATAACATTTCTGGTTGGGCAATCTCTCATCAGATGCCCTACCTATCCACATTGATAGCAAGTTCTGGGTTCCCTATGTGGTCTAAAGGGTTCCTTACCCTTTCTAGATAACCATTGCCTTGGTGTACTAAGTCCTGGTTGTGTTGGTGACACCAGAAACTTCTTCCTTCTGGAACTACCAGGTCTCTGCTTCTAGGTTTGGATAGGCCTTTTCTCAATTCTTCCCTTATATTTTTTTTCTAGACAATTCGGTCTGATATGTCCAGGCTTCCTACACCTATGGCAGGTCCTGGTTTCTAGTTGTGTCCTAACCCCTATATTACTGTATATTGATTCATTAGACTGAGGTTGAGCACATGCTTGCTCTAAGTTCAAAGCTTCATCATTTACCTCTACTTCAACCTACTGTTGAGGGCTACATATTCTATGGATATCCAAAAATCATCATTAGGAGATGGTAATCTGGGTTGTATTGCTAGTGCTTGATCCACTAGATACATCATGGTTGCCCTAAATTCCCCAACAGTGATTCCTAAGGAAGGATTACTTATCATGGTTGGATTAGCTAGGGGAATCTCAGGTAATTGTCCCTCTATTGCTTGCTCCTCTACACTTCTTCTTGGTGTAGCATTGTTGCTTTCTGCAGCAAACTCTTCGTCCGGTCCAGTCATCTTCAAGTTCTTCTCCTCCTATGTGAGAAGAAGATACCATCAGATACACTGGATGACACTTAGAATAGACTCTACTACCTAAGTCCTATGTCTCTGTAGACTCAGCGAACCTAAATCTCTGATACCACTTAAATGAAACATCTTACTTCAGAAAAACAAGATCAACTAATGCGGAAATGAATTACTGAAAATCACTGGGAATTAAAACTTTTTAAGGAAGATCTGTAAATCATAAAACTCTTTTATCATAAATAAGATAAACAGTTTACATCATTGTGAAATCACCTCTTGAGTGATTATATACATCCATTGCCCTGTTAACTGTACAAGGCAAGATACAACAAAATCTTGAGGCTTAAAGCCAAAAACCTCAGATCTACTGACTCCTAGGACCTGAGAGTACAGAGACGACATAAGACACACTATCTACAAGACTAGACAATTAGTATCTCCACCTGAGATTCACTACTGCCCCTGATGTTGTTGCTGCTGTTGTTGCTCATTCTTAAATGGATTCCTTCGTCCTTGGCGTCTACCTAAAAAGTAGAAACCTACGGGAGTGAGACAATTTGAATAATTGTCCCAGCGAGAGTTATAACTCTCCGCCAGAAGCTTTGTTATAACATTTAAGTTATAACACGAGCAAAGTAACTTAAATCATTCAACAACAGGTTTAATAATAAGTAAAGTAACATTTACTTAAGCAATCACTTCTTTAAAGCATATGAAAAACATGTACACTAAATACTTGAACAGATCATTAATGTAAACAATGTAACACCAAACATTGTTTCTCGTAGTTCAACCTAAGCAAATATGCTACGTGGTTGATTATGTTTTACAAACATTATTATGCCCTGTGGAGATGAGGTATACCGCTCATACTCCATCAGATCACTACTAAGTCGCATCGGTATCATACATAGGTCATCAAAAGAGCCGGATTCTTATGACCTCATCTTCCTCAGTCAGTAAGAGGATTTACTTGCAGGACATCTTGTGTCTCTACTGTAGTGCTATCCAGGGTATTCTGGAAACTTCGCTATAGAGTTACAGTGGTATTCTGTACTCTCTTCGTCATCGAAAGATCTCTTGTTTATCTCTCATCGATGCGGTATTGGTGATTTCTTCGAGAGATTTTTGGTACATCACCCCAGTATACACATGTAGTGAAGGATTGATAGATTAAAGTACATCTACATCAATTCCTACACTAGGACGTAAGGATATTCACGTCCATATTCCCCCATATACTCAAAAGTATATGTTCCAGGAGTTCCCTTAAGAAAACTTGTTTCACCATCATTTGGTCTCTAAGAATGATGGATCTATGATCAGGTCCCTACATGATATTATTATACTTGATTACTTAAGTACATTTTAGTATTCTTTTAGCATCATGCATGTTTTCAAACATAAAACATCAAAACAACAGCTGTAAGGCAAGAATACTAAATGTATCAAGTTTAACTCACATCAGTTATCAAATGGACATAATTTCTTAATCATATCATTACTATGAATTAAGAATAGGGGTATTCAAACCCTTAGATCATCATAAGTCATCTAATCAGCATGACCTTGATGTTACTCATGGCTCTTACAGCCCATTAACCTCGTATGTTGTTACTTAATTGAGGCAACATAGCATATATCAATTTTCATAAAGCTTATAACATGCTTTCAATGAATATGATATCATAACCTTTACCTGGATATGATCATCCCCTTATAAGAACATGCATGGTTAATTCAATTGACAACAATAAACATTTCATTTCTAGATCAGCAATTTATAAAGCAGAATTAACCTTTCAATTTAGGGGTTGTACCTTCATTCCTTCACTAAGGCTAGGTTCCCTTATTTACATCAATTAGGGTTATTTAATCCCTTTCATTATGATTAGGAATAATGATTCCTCATATCATACTTTAATCATGAAGATTCATGCTTAAAAGCATAAGTAGAGTTAGGGTTTATCCCACTCAATTAAGGTTATTGAATCCCTTTGCCTTATAAGGTATAAGAATTCTTATATTGTAATTTGTTCACAGGGTTTCATACTTGAAGGCATAACCCAGGACTAGGGTTAACGTACCCCATCCTTCATTAGTTAGGGTTTCCTATTCATGTTATCAGTCCAACCCTAGCGTACAACTTTACCATTCTTGGGAGCATACCAGGACATGATGACTGTTTACTTTTGATTACAATACTTATTGAATATCATTAATGATCATCAATTCTAAGTATCATCCCATTTCTCCTTCATATCATGTTATGATTACATCATACTCATTGATTTGGCTTCCTCCCTTCCCAAGATATAATATTCTACACTTATTGAGTACATGAATTTATTGTGCCTCTATCATAGCTAATTACCTATTATATACCCCTTGTATCTCTCGTTTAAAATACAATGGTTTAAACATTGTTAATGTAGGATAAACCATCATCAACTACTCTAGGTACCCCCATATTCAGGGTGTCATCTATATGTATATGTTTTGATACATATCTCTCCTAAGGATTTCATGCCCATCCTTATTATAAGTTGTAAGGGTATTTGCTCATCCATAGAGACATTTAGATCTAAGCATCATCTCATGTCTTATATCCTTATTTATTGAGATTACTACATTTATCAATCATAGGTTTCACTAACCCTATTTTATATACTTATGATATAATCATCTTGTATGATTGATTTAACTATACCTCACTTTAATGTAATACCTAGTAGACCATATTCAGGATTTCATAATTGATAAGCCATCAAACTAAGCTTACTATTCATCCTAATAGGGTTTCCCATATCGTCATTTCCAATTTAGGGTTTCTCATTCATATCACATCTCCCTTAGATTAGATTTATGATTAATATAATTGAGGACATGCATATATTACAGTATTAGTATAATACTAAAACTTCTCAATTCTTTATAAAACACCACGGCCGTGCTCCTTAGCACAGGCGTGCTAAGATCAACATATCACCATTGATTTTTAGGGTTTGTATTCATTTACTTCAACATAGGGTTATAGAACCTATTAGCTTTCGAGGCATAAAGATTCTTCATATTACAACTTGTAATTAGGGTTTCATACTCAAAGGCATAACCATGAATTACTCCATTTATCAGATCACCCTAAATTAGGGTTTGCTACTATTCACATTACATGTTTTTTTTTTGGTGAACCTAGCGTGTGTCCTTTTCCATTGATAAAAAAAGAAGACGAGTATGTACAATGCCTAGGGCAAAGCCCAAACAAAGAGGAAAGAAAACAAAAGGCAAACAGCAAACCAAAACTAACTATACACCCTCAACCATGTATCAATTTTGTATCTATACAGACTTGCTTCCAAATCCTTCCCGCACTCCTACTAAAGCTACAAAAAATTCTTTGATTTCTTTCCTGACACAATCTTAGACATATAAACCCTGCAGCAGTCTTCCTCTCTCCCGAGAAAACCAAGACATCATCCAAACACTTGGGTTTGACATCATACTCATCGTGAAAGAGGGCCCATATCTCATAACTGAAACAACAACCAAACAGCAGATGCTCCATATCCTCCTTGTCAGAACAGCAGAAAGCGCACCTCGACGCCATGGAAACCCCGATTCTCATCAAGTAATCACAGGTAGGAAGCTTTCTCAAGAAACATTTCTAGAGGAAACAAGAGCTACTCCTCGAGAAACTAGACTTCCACACCCATCTCGCCCAACTCACATCTTCAGAACTTTTTCTAGCAATCTCCCATCCGTCCTTGAGCCTAAACTCGCTTCTTTCTCTATAAAGAACAACATCCTCTTTATCATTGAGTTCCTTCATAACAGAAACCACCCTTTTAATCACATCCACTCCCCGAAAATTAGGGAGTTCCCATCTATTATTCAGCAGACACTCATGAATTCTACAAAAGGGTCCTTTCCCCAATCTGAGAATGAGATGAGCATCACAGATATCCAGCAACGTCTTCTTCCCAGGGATCCAAGGATCATACCAGAATAGGAAATTCTTTCCATTTCCAACAGAGAAATCAATATTAGCTCGGAACAGACCCCTAACATTGAGCAGCTTCCTCCAAACCCAGCTGGTCGTCGATTTACATCCAACTGACCAAACAGACGTCTCCCTAATATATTTTTCATGCAACCATTTGACCCAAAGCGACTCCTTTCTACTTGCAACATCCCAAAGATTTTTAAGAAGCCCAGCTTTTGACCAATCACCCACCATACGAACACCCATACCACCTTCAGCTTTAGGCTTGCAAATCTGTTCCCAAGAAACCGTATGTAACTTTTTATGATCATCCCGATCACCCCATATAAAGTTTCTCATATGCCCTTCAATGTCCTTGATCACTTCTCTTGGCAGGGGAAACGCAGCTGACCGAAAGATATGATAAGTGGATAGAGTCGAGATGACTAGTTCCGCCCTCCCTGCAAAAGAAAGAAGCTTCCCTTTCCAAGCATCCAACCTTCTCTTAATCTTATCAACAATAGGTACACACATAGCTTTGGTTAAATGACCTGTAAATAGGGGAAGACCCAAATATATTACTGGAAGATTGCACCTACTCACACCA
The DNA here is from genome assembly GCA_963693085.1 of Alisma plantago-aquatica. Classification (NCBI taxonomy): domain Eukaryota; kingdom Viridiplantae; phylum Streptophyta; class Magnoliopsida; order Alismatales; family Alismataceae; genus Alisma; species Alisma plantago-aquatica. Next base: position 1,016,284,327 of record OY856410.1, read on the forward strand.
AGAGCATTCTCTAACTCATCAGCCAAACCAATATCACCTTTGCTAAGAAACAACTAACTCTTGAGATTATTGAGTCTAAGGCCCGAGATGAGACAGAAGGTATCCAAGACTTTGACAATCTGACAAGCATTATATGTATCATCCTTGGTGAAGAGCAGCAAATCATCAGCAAAAATGATATGGGACACCCCAAAAGTGTCCGAAGCTCGAATAGGTGTGATACACTTGGCCTTAACCTCGGACTCCATGACTGAGGTGAATCCCTGCATAGCAATAACAAACAAATAAGGGGTTAAGGGGTCCCCCTTCCTTACACCATTAGAAGCTTCAAAGGGATTGGAAGGCGAGCCATTAATGAGGACCTAAAAAGAAGCCGTATTGAAACAAGCCCTAATCCAGGAAATCCAACAGGAAGGGAAATTCATCTTTTCCATAAGAAACAACACATAGTCTCTTCTCACTGTGTCATATGCTTTCGATAGGTCAGCTTTAAGACACATCATAGGCAATCCTTTAGGAGAAGAAAAGGAACTCAGCAATTCATTAGCTAGAAGGATGGCATCCATAATACCTCTTCCTTTGATAAACGCAACTTGATTTTTAGAAATCAGGTTAGGGAAGACATCTTGCAGCCTGTTTGCCATTATCTTTGTGATGATCTTAAAGATAACATTGCATAACGAAATGGGGCGGAACTCTTTAAGACTAGAGGCACCATGAACTTTAGGGATAAGAGTAATAAACGATCTATTGCATTCATGAAGAAGTTTTCCAGTGTCAAAGAAGCTAAGAATAGCTTTAGTAACCTCCTCTCCTATAGTCAGCCAGTAGCACTTGAAGAAAGCCCCATTAAAGCCATCTGGGCCCGGGGCTTTATCCCCATTCAAACTTTTAACCACAGAGTCAACTTCATCCCTAGTAACCCATCTTCTCATATTAGTTTTTTGCACATCCGAAATAATAGGAATCACCCAATTAACATCCCAATCAACCACACTACTATCAGAAGAGTTAAACAGCTCCTTATAAAAACCCACAGCACAATCAAAGATACCAGGCTCATCACAAAGGACTTTGTCACCATCTTGAAGCATAAAAATACCATTGTGCATCCTACGAGTCTTCAGGGAAGCATAGAAAAAAGAAGTGTTCATGTCTCCTTCTTTTAGCCAACTGACTCTAGAATTTTGTCTCAAGAATAGCTCTTCATCCATCACAGCTTTGATTAGAGCTTTCCTCATCCCTACTAATTGAATATGTAGACCAGGATCATTAGGAGAATTTTCAATAGCCTTTTGCAGCTCTAACACTTCAACCTCTAACTCCTTCGTTTTAGAAGAGAAATTACCTACCTGCTCCCTGTTCCACTTCAACATTGCTTCCTTCACAACGTTCAATCTTCTATATACTCTAAACATAGGAGCACCATTCACATTCAAATTATTCCATGACTTATTCACCACATCATGGAAACCCGGTTGAGTAATCCAACTGTTAATGAATCTAAAGGGAGTACCCTTCTTCTTCTTGGTTTGCAGGTGTAGCATCACCGAGCAGTGATCACTGATACTATTAGAAACCACTTCACCCCACATAGCAGGAAAGAGAGAAAGGAACTTAGGATTGCAAAACATTCTATCTATTTTGGAGAACGTGCTAACACCCTTCTTACTATGGCTGTCCCAAGTAAAAAACAGGCCTTTCGTAGGGATCTCAATGAGACCATTGAACTCCAGAGAATCATTAAAATCCCTCATACTTCTATTCGAAGGGGGTTGCTTCCCAAGCTTTTTAGAAGCAAATCTAACTGCATTGACATCTCCAAGAGCACACCAGGGTAAGTCCGTATCGCAAGAAAAGGAATTCATAGACTCCCACAGTCTGACCCTATCACCATCATCATTTGAACCATAGACAGTAGAAAGATGGAAACCAGATTGCCTACTAACAACATCAACCCTGCAATGAATCACCTGATCGTTATCCAGAATCCTACTAACGTTGATATCAGTATCTCTCCACAGAATGATGATTCTCGTGTACGAGTAGTAATCTTCATTAGAAATATAAGATCTGCCACTCCACAACTCGTTGATAACACTCGATAGATCCTCCTTATTAGTTCTAGACTCCAGAATGATCATGATGTCTGGCTTCACCCTACCGATCTCACCTCGAATGTGGGGTAATTTATTGTGAATCCCCCTCACATTCCAGGCGCAAATCGACAAGGACCTATCCATTTGGACGAAGCAATTCATCCCCTCCTGCATTGCCATTCCCATCCGATCCTTCCCCCAAATTTGCTAACAGAGAGAACTTGTTCGGAGACATTTGAATGTTCCTTACTCCAGACACAGGCTTCACAGCAACTCTTGGTGGGGATTTGGACCTTCTCCTCTGCTGAACCCATTCCGGTGTGGAAGTAGGCGTAACAGCAACAACCTGATTCCGCTTCTTTTCCACTTCCACAGCTATCCCAGAACTGTCGCCAGCAAGAGTGATGATCTCAACCGCATCACTGAAGACCTCTACCTCTTCATCAATAATCGGAATAGGCGTGCTCTTCTTCTTCGTCACCCAAACCTGCTTCGCCATCGACTAAACCCCCGCCACTACAGGGTTCTTCTTCTCCACCCAACACAGTCCAGCTTCGTGCCCAAAAGTACCACATTCATTACATATTTGAGGCCTCCATTCATAATCAAATCGAACTTTGTCTAATTGTCCATCATCGCTTTGCAGCTCCAACTCTTATGGGAACGTGAAATCCGTGTCAACCAAGACCTGGAGTCTAGCATACTCCAGCTGAACGAGCTTCGATGTTAGAGTATCAGTTCGTAGTGGTTTGCCCAAGAATGACCCGATTCTAGAGAACATTTCCTCATCCCATAACTCCAACGGTAGATCATAGATCTTCAACCAGATAGGAATCTCAGTCATTTTAACCTTCTCCATTGGCTCACCCCTCTCCCACTTCTTTATGATTAAAGGCTTGCCGGCGATGAACCATGGACTACCATCACTAGTTGTGGCTAGATCTTCCTCACTCGAGAATAGGAGAATGAAGAATCCCTTACCTCTTGATTTAATCTCCAACGAACCCTTCAATTTCTAAAGCTGCGCAAGGAAACACACCAAAGAAGTCCAATGAGGCATAAGCCCGACAATGTAGCCTGTTGCTGCCAACTTCCACTTCTGAACGTTCTGCTCCGCAATGGATTTTGGATACGGAAGCTTTCCGTTTTCAACCTAGACTTCCATCTTCTTGAAAGACTTACCCGTGGATTCCTTCTTCGAGCTCACCAAATCCGCCCACGATCTCGGCTGCGATGACACACCGATCGAGCCAACATGAATACTACCTTGCTTCCCTAGATCTTTGATTTTCGCCACATTGCTCAGACCCACCACATTCCCGACCTGCGGAGCTTCAGGAAGAGCGGATCCATTCGCCCCAGCATTCCCATCCACTGTCAGAGCCGTCGTCTCTCCAATTGCCTCCAGCATCGCCTCCGGGATCGCCCTAGCTCCCATCGCCTACATTACATGTTATTACCCTAGAATTAGGGTTTACTATTTACTTCATAGTGAATTGAGCTCATAGCATCATTATGTATGAAAATTATCATCATTGATTCCCTCAAATTAGATTAAGATTCATCAATTATCATAATTAGGGTTTCCATGATCTCACCTTGATGGATCATACCCTAATTATGTACATTCTTACATATTGAAGGTATGTTACTTGATTCTCATTCATATTAGGAGCCTTCTCTCTCCTCTCACTACTAGATGATGTTTACATCACTCTAAATTAGATTAGGTTAAGTCAAGTTTGATTAACATAAATCAAGTCATCACCATTATGGACATTAGGGTTTGCTTGATCAAGGTGTGTTGTCTACTTGAACCCTCCATAAGTACCTTGATAGTGTTCATCATTAACCATAACATGGATCAATCTACTAACTACTTAACCCCTTAATGTCCTTAGGTATCATTAGGGTTTAGATTAAACAACCATTGAACCATCTAAGCCTTCAAAGTATCAAGTAATCTTAAACCTAAAAGTCCCCAAACGATTTCACACTTCAACCTCCAAACGGTCTTGAGACCGTTTGGAAGGGTTGACCGTTTGGTTAGGTTGACTTCCAAACCGTTTGAACTTGGTCACCTTCAAGACCGTTTGAATCTAAATGGTCTTGAGACCGTTTCAACTTTTTGACCATTTGAAAGAGTTGACTTTGAAACTGTTTGGATTGAATCGACCTTGAAACCGCATGAATTGAAACGACCTTGAGATCGATTGGATCTAAACGACCTTGAGATCGTTTGAGCCCAAACGGTCTTGAGACCGTTTGGATTCAAACGATCTTGAGACCGTTTGGTCCCAAATGGTCTTGATACCGTTTGGATTCAAACGGTCTTGAGACCGTTTGGTCCAAACATCTCAAAACCGATTGGACCCAAAAAGTGCATCAACACTTATTATCGATTAGGGTTTTCAAGGTTGAGCCCCTCAATTGAACTCATATATGTTAACCACTTATTAATTGATCCAATTAGGGTTAACCTTAACCAATTGTATACTCAATTGTCCCTCAATTGATAACAAATTAGGGTTGAAACCAATTCAATTAGGGTTTGTAATCGATTAACCATCAACATTGATCAACATGAGTCTAATTGAAGTTGAACCCATAAATTGACACTCGATTGGGCCCCAAATTGGCCCAAACGGTCTTGGGATCGTTTGGACACCCTACAAACGGTCTTGAGACCATTTACCCAAAGTCACATCAAAATCTAAGTCAATTTGATAGGGGTTGAACCCTAATTAAGACTCAAATCAGCATTTTCAATTAATTGAACAACCTATTATGATTGGACCTTCAATTGATTAAATTACCTTAACCCTAGACCTCCAAACAGTCTTGGGGTGTCACCAAACGGTCTTGAGACCGTTTGAGTGATCCCCAAACGGTCTTGAGACCGTTTGGGTCACTCAACCCAAAGTTCAACAAAATCGATCCTTGAAATCATCAATTGAACCCGATTAGGGTTTAGAGGGTTGAAGTGCCTTCAACTTGTGATTGGTTTGAAATTAGGTTATGATTCTTTGTAATTGATTAATTCAACATATGTTCAGCAGACCTCTAAATGGTCTTCACTTGGTCAAACTTGCCAAATGGTCTTGGAGACCGTTTGAATCTAAACGGTCTTGCAAACCGCATGAAATCAAACAGTCTTGGGATCGTTTGATTTCAAACGGTCTTGCAAACCGTTTAGACCAAATGGTCCAAGGTCATTTGGTAAAGTTGCCTAGGAAATCACGCCCATCATCTTCAACCTTGGAACATGTCGGTTACTTCGTGGTTTTGCTTGCAAAAGTGCAAGGAAGAGTGGGGGAGAAGAAGAACTAACTACTATTTGCAAGAACAAAGATATGCATAATCAAAGCAAGAGGTTTAGAGTTATAAAACCCGCCTTATGGTTGTTCCTAGAGCTCCAAGCTTCCAAGCTTCAAGCCTTTAATGGCATCTTGAGCTCCACAGGTCGGCCAAAGGTGTTTCTCTAAGGAAAGGTTGGGAAAAGATCAGCTAGAAAGAGAGAACTAAGTAAGATAACTATAAAACCAACCTTGTAATCCACTTTCCTCCATGAATTCGAGCAAGAAGATGGTCCAAGCTTACCTAGCTTCTCCTTATCCGTTCTCCTCTGTTCCTAAGCTCTGCCTTAGTAGGTCCAAGCAAGGTGATAAGTGATAGAAGAAGAGAAACGTTCCCTTGTTTGGAAAGGAAAGTTGTATATATATCTTTGGGTGAAACTTCAACATAAGGACATCTAATTCTCCATTTCTCATCTAGGTCCCTCCTTTCTTCTTTTCACGTCCCTTATTCTTATTTCTAATTTAAAACTCCTTCTAAAACCAAGGACTAAAGGCAAAGAGGGTCAACTTATTACTAAAGTGCACATATTAAAGGTTATTATGCTTACAACTTGATTATTCAACTACAAGGGTGTTCCTTCTTATATGATTATTCAAAAGAAGCACCCTCTTCATCATTTTTACTCTAAATGATGTCAAGAGTCATAAAAGATATTCTAGAAGGTGTATTTTACAAGTTGCACCCCACATTTTGGGTAAATTGCACTTTACATCAAAACTAGGGTTTCTAGCACAAGGATTGCTCCACAAGCTGCATCTTGATGCCCAAGCTTGGAGAATCCATCATACTTCATCATATTCATTCTTATGATGTCTCAACACCAAAGGAACATCTTAACATGTATAAATTGCAAGTTAACCCCTCTATTTGGGTAATTTGCACCTAGGTCCCTGTATTACAAAATAATACTACAACATTGTTCAAAAAGGGCAGAAATGGAAACATATGTTCCTGAGTAGCCTTAATTACATATCAAAAGATAATCACAAGTATCTAATCACATAATTAGGCAAAACACCTAGGGTTAACTCATAACCCAGGTCAGGGATGTTACACAGTCAATACTCACAGTGATGATGGTGAGTGTGATTCTTTGACTTGAAATCACTACACTCAACACATGTCATTGGGCACACTTTGGCATCATCAAACACAGTCTTGAAACATGGGTTGTTATAAAGGTGATGATTGGGTGGCTTTGACACATGGGGCTTTTGAGGGGTGAGTGATAGATATGGGATTTGTCCCTCCTGAGGGAGTTTGATATCCATGGCCACTTGATGAGTAGGATTGAGAAAGCCGTGCACGCATGTGCGAATCAGTATGTGATATTGATGTCATACACATCTCTTCCAATCTACTTAGAGATCAAGAAAGTGAATGAACATTGACAGGATGACTGTTCCATGCCTCGAGTTCATTCGGGATATCAATGACAAAGGAATTATACATTCACTGTAACACCATTCACGTATTGTAGGATTGAAAGTTGTTCTCCAACTTTCTATTTCACTTGGGTAGCACTGATGTGTGACTAGGCACCGCTCTTTGCTTGTGAAGTCATAAGTGTTATGGACTTTCACTGCCAACGCGAAATGGACCTGCAGGGTCACACACATAGGATTTAACCTAGAAGAGGAGTTTTGTCCAAAAACAATGTTTAGATTGATTACTAAAGGAGTTTAGTAGTTCAATTAAACACTCAATTAATTGATAGCTCAATGTCATAATGTTCAAGGTGTTGGACACATTGATTGGAGTATCGGATTGATTGAAACTGCAATTGACTGATTCTGCACAATCTGCACTCCCAACTGATCGGCTCATGTGATGAACCGATCGGCTGAGCTTGGTGAACCGATCGACTCAAGTGGTGAGTCGATCGACTCATGGACAGGATGAAACAATCGCTTCAAGTGTTGAAATGATCACTTCAACTGGTCCAACCGAGCAAGTTGGGAAAGTAGGATTGGTGAGAAATTTCTTTTCGTTTCACTTGCCCAATTTGATTGGAACAAGGATTGGTATTTGATACCAATTAGGAACAAAAGATGAAAAGTCAATCGGGAACTGACCAGGACCACGAACCGGCCGGTTCAGAAGTGAACCGATTGTTTCATGGGTCCCAACCAATTAGTTGAGGTGTCAACCGACCGGCTCAGGTCCCCAACCGACCGTTTCAGAAATGAAACGATCGGTTCAGGTTGCACAGTTGGTTGTTTTTGTGGAAAATCCTGAACCCTTCTACTCCTGCTTTAGTCCCGCATTACCCAGGATAGAGAAACCTGTCCCACGACCCTCCTATATATAGGGGTATGGGGGCTTCTCAATGACAAACTCAGTGCAACCAGTTGCTCTGTAAAGTTGTTGTTCTCTCTGGTTTTGGTAACCAAGAGAGCCCGAGCAAGTGCTACCCGATAAGGGAGGCACAACAAGGGAAAGACAACTATAGAAAGCAATTGGTGGCAGGAGAGTGTGTCGGTGACTAGTACGCCGACAGGAGGGTGTGACTCCTTCCAATTCCTTGTGGGACAAGGAGATTGGAGTTCTAAGTGGTCTGTGTGGACTACTTCAGAGGCGAGAGATTTCTGCCGCTCGGAGGATAGTTGTCAATCTCGACAGTCCCGATGCGACCAGGAGCTGCACAGACACCGTCCAAGACCGGAGGTGAAGACCATGCAAGCCGCGAGGTATTGTCGCCGAGCAAGCCTCGGGACAAGGTATGATTCCACAAACCATCCTTTCCTAATGTATAGACGTTGACGTGTTTGCTTGTTCTGGGTTTGGGGAGGAGAAATTTTTTGTTTCCGATGCCTTCTCTGCCTCCCCTAAAACCCAACAAGAATTGTTCTCACTCACTCAAGAGCAAAAGCTCTATGTCCTAGATACTCCAGCTCCAGAGGAACCTGCTCCTACCGCACCAAAGGCAGAAAGGGATGCTTATAAGAAGCATTCTAAAGATGCCATTGATGCAAAGTGCTTGGTGTTGTGCTCCATGAACCACGAGTTGCAGAGAAAACATGAGAACATGGGTGTCATTGAGATGATTCAGCATCTTAAGAACATGTATGAAGATCAAGCACGGCAAGAGAGATATGATGTCTCCAGGGTGCTGTTCAAGTGCGTCATGACAGAAGGGGATCCAGTTGGTCCACACACGCTCAAAATGATTGGGTATGTGGAGAACCTGACAAGACTGGGATTTCCCTTGAGCCAAGAGTTGGCTACTGACGTGATACTGCAATCATTGCCAGAATCCTACAGTCAGTTTGTGATGAACTACAACATGAACAAATTTGACAAGCCATTGACAGAGTTGTTGGGCATGTTGAGGATAGCTGAGGCACATATGAAGAAGGACAAGCCTAAGTCTGTGATGATGATCAGCAACAAGAAAGGCAAGTCCAAGCACAAGGGAAAGGGCAAGGCTAAGAAAGGTTCTGATGCTAGCCAGCAGCCCAAGTCGTCTTCAACTCTCAAGGCCAAGGGAGGCGTGACCAAGAGAGGCAATTGCCACCATTGTCAAAAGCCAAGACATTGGAAAAGGAATTATCCACTCTATCTAGAAGAACTAAATAAGAAGGAGGCGACGGATGTCTCCACCTGAAGGTGTCATGAAATAAACTTATAACACTTTTTGAGGTATATGATACCAAGATATAAAGTGTTAAGCACCCAATAAATGGGGCAGTTTCCGCCATAGATAGGAGTAATTTAGTTTATTTTCAGCCTTGAAGGCATGTAATAGAGTTATGAACTGCTATTTCATATTTGCCAATGGATAGAAACACATTATTTTTGCATATTGTATGACAATGATGGCAATTAATAAAGTTGATGTTTCAATCTTTGTGGCAATGCCTTGTTTATCTTGTGGTACTTGGTATGCATAAGATAAAATGATACCTAAAAGTTAATGATAACTCAAACAATGAATTAGCATTATCATGAGAAATTCATCTCTAGTTTCCATATGATGGATAAATCTAGACTCTTTTGGTTAGAGAACCAGTAAGAGGCATGAATCTCTTAGACATGATTAATCAATCTTCACTAGTGGTAGTGGGAGAATGATTATCCTATTAGGTATAATACATGTGATGTATTTACATTCCTATTAGATTTAATGCTAGTACTTCAAACAATGTTTAGAGAAATACCAATATGAATATCTTGAAGTGTTCAAGAATATCATAGATGAAGTACAAATTTGGTAAAGTGTTAATTCTTGATGAGATCAATGAATGAAATACTTAGACCAAATGTTTGAGATCCTTATGAGTGATTATGATAAGGTATCATAGTGAACTCATGATTAAGGCATGGTGATGTCTAAATCAAAAGGAGTCATACTCTAAGGAGTTAGAGGATGATTATCAAATAACTAATTTCTTCTTAAATAAAGAATACCCCACACTAATAAAGGGCATTAAGAATCACAAAGGGTTGTGAGTTCTTATATCCTTGACAGATACACCTCAATTATCTACATGATGAGTTGGTCATGTGATGAATCAACTATCTAGATGAATATGAGGAACCATATTTTGAGTTATGGTTTATGACCATTACATCCTAAATGACTTCCATGTAAACCATAAGGTATGACCTTGATGGTAGCACCCATTGGGACAAAATCCTTAAGTGCGAATGAGTCTTAAGCATTAAGACACATGGATAACATTTTCAGAAGGATGATGCTTGTTGATTGCAACTTAATGACTAAGATTTGGCATACATATACTAAAACTGCATTCCTATAAGGAATATAATAAGGATGTGTACGTGACACAACCAATAAGGTTTATGAATCTGTTAATGCAAATGAAGTCTATAAGTTACAATGGACTAATCAATGTGATTGATTGAGTACAAGCAACTCAGAACTGTGATCTTTACTTTGATGATATAGTCAAAGGGTTTGACTGATATGACAAAGATAAATAAGGGATATGTGATTTAGTGGGAGCGTATTTGCATTCCACATGTTGATGTGAAATGGAAATGTTCTAGAATGGAAATCCAAAGTGGAAATTATCTTTAGGGAAGATATAGATGTTTCCTATGTAATAGGAATAGAGATCTATAGAGATAGTTCTTGAAAACCTCTTGACCTGAAAAGAGAAAGCATACATTGGCAATATATACTGAAGGGTTCAGTGTGCACAGATTTAGTGGGAGAAAACTTATCCATGTTACATGGAGTTAGTATCCCAATGCCAAGTGTCCAATTCTTATGAAGAATGGAAACACTAAGAATAGACATGGATCTATCATGTATGTAATCATCCCATTATCTTGCATGTATAGGACATAGAAAGAATAAAATGCATTCATCATCTTGTATGTAGGACATGACAATATGATGTGCTCATCCTGATAACTCGTATGTCGGACATGATGAGTGGATGTCTGTCTAGTTCCAGTAAGGGTTACTGGGATACCATGAGAATTTGATAAGTACTTGAGAATGTACTAATTCTATGGAAATAAGGAAGGGTTCACTGTAAAGAGTTACACTGATGTGAACTTCTGAAAAGGACAGAAAATTAATCGCAAAATATATATGAGATATATAAAAGTGAATGTTTGTTGATAAATGGAAATGTTCCAATAAAGCCGTTTAAAAGGAAAAGCTGAGTATCCATGTGTTAGAGAACATTAGTGGATACTATATGGATCTGGAAGTTCATGAGATGAAATTATAGTTATTTCGGTCATTGATGACAAGTTAGGAGTACTTGGTCATGCAACGTGGATAAAAGTTAGCAAAGGAATACTAGATCACATATTATGGCAACTCCATCTCATACGTGTGACGTACAATGAAGAGATGAGAGACATGCAGTTAATACTGACTTTGGCAAGGTGTTTCCATAACTCACTATGCTAGCACTAGAGCATAGTAACATGTGGGACATGTTTGAAGATCACTAAGAATTTGATTCAAGGGTGATTGGCTCGCAGTGCAAGTGGGAGTCTGTTGGTATGTATGCCCTGAGAGCCAATCATGGGATGATTGGTGGGATACATTAAGATTGATCTGATAAACATCAAAGGAAAGCTTCGAATTCTTTCTGGTTCAGTCATATGAGATAATGATAGAATATATTGAATGTCTAGAGAATGACAGTACTCAATGATGTATGCTTTCAGGTTAAGGACCTGAACGATGAGATCATACGGATGCTAAGAGCTTGTACATTCTTATTATGTCCCTAGTTAGATGTCATTTTGGAAGGTAGATAGACAACAATGACACACAAGACTAGATTGTGGTGTTGGTTGATGACAAAATCTCATTAGTCATGATATGGAGATATCAAACCAAACACATAGGTACTTGTTAGAGAACAAGTGTACTAGACAGACCCACCGTGCGTTTGACACATGGAACCATGACATGGTAGTCACAGTCAGTTCTCACAGTGATGGGGGTGAGTGTGATTCTTTGACCTAAAATCACTATACTCAACACATGTCGTTGGGTACACTTTGACATCATCAAACGCAGTCCTGTAACATGGGTTGTTATAAAGGTGATGATTGGGTGGCTTTGACACATGGGGCTTTTGAGGGGTGAGTGATAGATATGGGATTTGTCCCTCCTGAGGGAGTTTGATATCCATGGCCACTTGATGAGTAGAATTGAGATAGGCGTGTGCACGCATGTGTGAATCATTATGTGATATTGATGTCATACATATCTCCTCCAATCTACTCTAAGATCAAGAAAGTGAATGAACGTTGAAAGGATGATTGTTCCATGCCTTGAGTTCATTCGACATATCAGTGATAAAGGAATTATACATTCACTGTAACACCATTCACAGATTGTAGGATTGAAAGTTGTTCTCCAACTTTCTATTTCACTTGGGTAGCACTGATGTGCGACTAGGCACCGCTCTTTGCTTGTGAAGTCATAAGTGTTATGGACTTTCACTTCCAACATGAAATGGGCCTGAAGGGTCACACACATAGGATTTAACCTGGAAGAGGAGTTAATCCACAAACGATGTTTAGATTGATTACCAAAGGAGTTTAGTAGTTCAATTAAACACTCAATCAATTGATAGCTCAATATCATAGTGTTCAAGGTGTTGGACTGATTGATTAGAGTATCATATTTATTGAAACTATAATTGATTAATTTTTGCATAGTCTACACTCCCAACCGATCGGTTCATTCTTGAACTGATCAGCTCAGGTTGGTGAACCGATCAGCTCAAAGTGGTGAGTCGATCAGCTCATGTGTCAATGAAACGATCGGCTCAATTGTTGAACTGGTCGATTTGTATGACTAACTGAGATCATTTGGAAAGTCATAAGACTCCTTTTGCAAAAATATATTTGTTTCACTTGTACAAATTTGATTTGGACAAGGACTAATATTTGATTAGTTAGAAACAAACATGGAAAGTCAATTTGAGTTTGACCAGGACCACGAACCGATCAGCTCATGCTTGAACTGACCGGCTCAGGTGTCCCAACCGACCGGTTCAGGTGTGAACCGATTGGCTCAGGTCCCCAACTGATCGGTTCATGCTTGAAATGACCAGTTCAGCTGGCACAATTGGTTGTTTTGTGGAAAATCTCAAATCCTTCTACTCCTGCTTTAATCCCGCATTGCCCGGGGTAGAGAACCCTATCCCATGACCCTCCTATATATATAGGGGTACTGGGGGCTTCTCAAGTACAACTTAGAACACCAGTTGCTCTGCAAAGTTTTCGTTCTCTCTGGTTGTGGTAACCAGGAGAGCCCAAGCAAGTGATACCCGTTAAGGGAGGCACAACAAGGGAAAGACAACTACAGAAAGGCGACTAGTGGTAGGAGAGAGTGTTAGTGACTAGTACACCGACAGGAGGGTATGACTCCTTCTGGTGCCTTGTACGACAAGGCGATCGGAGTTCCAGGTGGTCCGTGTGGACCACTTTAGAGGCTGGAGACTTCTGCAGCTCGGAGGACAACTGTCAATCCCAACAGTTCCGGTGAGACTAGGAGCTGCACAGACACCGTCCAAGACCAGAGGTGAAGACCGTACAATCCACGAGGTAACGTTGTTGAGCAAGCCTCAGGACAAGGTATGTCTCTACAAACCATCTTTCCTATTGTATAGACGTTGACGTGATTCCTTCTTTTTGGGTTTGGAAGAAGAAAAATTTTGTTTCCACTGCCTTCTCTGTCTCCCCTAAAACCCAACATATATAACCCACCTTAAAGAAGATTAACTCCAAGGAAGGAAATCTCCAAGCACACAATCACCAAGGAAGATCAAGCTCCACCAAAAGCTCCAATTTCGACCACATAATCACCTCAAGAAAGAGAAGGCACTAAGGTTAAAGATAGCTCAAGAAAAGAGGGAAAGAAGCTCATGTCTGAATTACAAGAAAGAAGGGGAAAAACAGAGAAGAAACTCCCTCTCTCTTGGGTGTCACCTTGTCAAAACATGGCCTATTACCCTTGTGATGAGGAGCTTACTCTCAAGAACGACCACCATGTCAAAACATGGTCTAGGGCTGAGAAAAAGGAAGAAAGTAGGGTATAAGATCCGAAGAAGACATTAAAGAGGAAATATAAACACTCACCAAGGTTGAAGATGACCAAGGATCATCACAAGAACCACATGCAAGGGTTGGACCACCTCCAAGGCACCAAGAATAAATCCTTCTTGCTCCACCAAGCTATAAGATCATCCAAGCAAAGAAGGAGAAACAGGACGACCGAATAAAGATCATTTTCATGGAGATAAAAGGGTTTATATAGAAAATGAGGAGAGAGGTTGGGTAAGGGATGGGGTGTCAACAAAAGAAGGCCCCAAAGAGACACTTGTCCACGCAAGAAACTAACATGCAACCACATAAAGCCTGCATGCAAGAGATGGTGATACACTCTAGGTGGTATGTCGACCACCAGGACCATCCAACCCTCATGTCGCGACCACAACACACAAAGGAGAGCATCCATGGTCACGATACACCACCAAGGATCACTAGGTCACAACACAAGGTAACCACCAACCCTAGGTCGAGACAAACCACACACAAGGGAAACTATCTCAGACCAAGACCACCCAAGACCAACTCAATAATGAAAATCACACCTAGAGGAGGTGACTTGATCGTGACACACTCCAACCAGGCCCTAGGTCGCGACCTAGGTCGAAACAAAACAACAAGGGTCACATGGTCAAGACAGACCAAACCCTAGAAAACCCTGATCACCACTAAGGGTGATACCACTCAACTAAGGGTCCACCAAGGTGTCCCAAAGCATCAAAACCTCCCTCATGAAGCCAGGAAAGAGAAGGAACACTTTAGAGGTGGAAAATTACAAGAATACCCCTTGTAATGGGTTATTTGCAATTTACATCGAAACTAGCACAGAAAGCACAAACAACATCCAAACAATTCAAACTAGATACTTAAGCTCTCCACATGCTCTAAAATCATCTAAAAGGATTAAAGAAAGGTTCTAAGCACAACATCAAGCCAGCAAAATAGGGTTAGCCCAAAACACAGGTCAGGGGTCTTACAATAGACCTTTATATTTCCTCAATCATTGTTTGGGATGGCCAAGTTTTTATGGGGTGGTTAAATATGTGTGGAAATAGGGTGTTGTAGGTAACCCATTGTTTGTGGTGATTGAAATGCTCAAAAGAACCAAAGACGCCTTGACGATTTGGTCCAAGGACCTTATGGATCTGCCTAATCTTATGAAGGATGCTCGTAAAGCCTTTGAGGTGCTACCAAAGACTTTAGAGAAGACTCTACTTTTGTCGTGTTGATGTCTAGAGAAGATGAGGATAGCAAACTTGTTTCACAACTGGAGAAGGTCAAGGAGGGATCTTACTGGAAGCGATGCACATTGAAGTGGATTAGATATGGTGACAGAAATTCAAAAGTATATCATGTCACCATAGAAAGAAACAATTTGAAGGATCTTATTCACAACCTGATTGACAAAGATGGCATCCTACTTGATGAATAAACTAAATTGGGGACGTCATGCTGAAGTATTTCACTGATTTGTACAATCTAGAAAGCAATTACAATAATGCATCGAGCTATCTCCCTTTACAAGTCAATGTGGATATGAACATGGATCTGTTGAGGCTGGCGACTAATGAAGAAATCAAGAATGATGTGTTCTCTATAGAAGCATCGAAAGCACATGGACCTGATAGGTTCAATGTGAAATTCTACCACAAATGTTAGTCAATTATTGAAGATGATGTATGTTGGGAGTTCAAATGATTTTTAGTTGGTGGGAGAATGGCTAGGCAAGCTTACCATGCATTTATCAAGTTGATTTTGAAACATGGATCTATTGCTTCCATGAATGACTACCGACCTATAGCATGTTGTTCGACTATTTACGAAGTCATCTCTAAGGTCATAGTAGTGAGGCTCAAACACATTCTTCTCTTGTTGGTTATAATTAATCAGTTGGCCTTCATTTAGGGTAGAGCTATATCTAATAATGCCCTCCTTACAACATAATTTCTTGTTGATTCTAGACGTGAAGAGAAAAATAAAGAAACCTTGTCTCAAGGTAGACATTTCTAAGGCTTATGAACACATCAAGTGGAAGGGGCTTTGGGATTCAATGCAGATGTTGGGTTTCTGGGGAAAGTTCATTGAGCTTACTAATCATTATGTGGAGACTACATCTTTATTTATGTTAGTGAATGGAGTTCCCAAAGGTCTCTTTAAGGCCACAAACAGGCTTAGGCAGGGTGACGACCATGTTGTTTACTTTGGTGATGGAAAATCTACCAACCTGACTTAGCATGCTGAAGTTGAAGGGATGGTGAAACCTTTTAAACTTTAGGGGACCAAAGTTGTCACAGATATGGTATTTTGTCGATGATGTGTTATCCTTCATACCTAGGCATGCCAAGTATATGAAAGGGCTTAGCATGATTCTCAAGGGAATCAGTGATCTTACTAACCTATAGATCAATGACATAAGTCACAAGTTTTCCTCTCTAAGTAGTGTGATTCACCCAGAGGTATACTCAAGCAAGCTTTGGTCATAGCGGAGGGAACCTTTCCCACAAGATAGCTTGAGATTCCTCTTTCAAGGGGGGTAATGGGGCTGATTACAAGAGTTGCATTGATAACTTAGAGAAATGGAGTGGGATGCGTGTTTCCATGGCCATAAAAGTTGTGTTAATTAAGGTTGTTCTTACTAGTAAGGTGAGGTACTAGTGCAAGCTTGCTAAAATGATTGGATTCATCCTGGACAAGATCAAGGTAGTCATGGTTGGGTTCCTATGGGGTGGTGGTCATAATGTCATTTTGTGGGACATGGTTGCTCAACCCCTGTATGGAGGGGGGTTGGGTCTTACTAGTCCATATGGCTTGGCCTGGACTGTGGCTGCTAAGAGAGTAGATGACTTCCTCACCAAGATGAACTCCCTCTGGGCTAGCTAAATACACAAGTGACTAGAAATAGGATGAAGAATGTGACGTCAAGGAATGGTTCCTCTAGAATATGGACAAAATGGTGAATCTTTGGCCGGCTATCAGGGTCAAGTACCAGGAGATGAATGGTGTGTGTACTACCTTGGGCAATAGGAAACCGTGGAGTATATAGAGGCATCCACCTCATGTTTTGTATCCATTTCTTTGGAGAAAAAACCACTACCCCAAGTGGAGTTTTTGTACATATAGATCCATTATGAAAACACTACCTACTAGAGATAGGATCATTCAATGGAGCTTGATCTGTGAGAACAAATTTCTCCTATGTCAGAAGGAGCTTGAAACACATCAACACATATTCTTTGAGTGTGAGTTCTCTTGTTATTCGTGGAAGGCGTTGAAGTGTGGTTGGTGGGGGTGTCCCTCCTTTGCTTGTTTGAGAAAACCAGATGTTGTCTAAAAATGAGGGGTTTTGTGGGTCTGGTTATTACTACTCTCTTGTTTCATATCTACAGAGAGATTAATTGTAGGTTTCATGGTAATAGGGAGTGTGGCACCCTTAATGTTTTTGATGCTATTGTAAATAGTTTGGTGATGCAGGTTAAGGCAAAGTCGGGTATACTCACAGGGGTTTATTTCTTGGTGATTCAGATGGGGGGTCTTGAGTAGATCGGGGGTATAGTATATGGGAGTTGTGCTACCCCCTATGCGTCTTTTTTGAGATAGTAATACTTTACCTTATCGAGAAAAAAAAATAAGTATTTGAAATAAAAACTTTTCTGCATGTACCTTTTAATAGATAAATGATTCTACTGTAATTTGAAAACAATTAATTTCCTTATATAAATCACTAAGTCATACTTATAAAGGAAACATAATCAAGTGTGAAAAGAAAGTTAAGTGTTTACACTCAACAAATGCTTATGGTAAGGTAATTCTGTCTTTTGGTTTCCTAGTTACCAAGTGATGTTAAGCCATACAAATGAGACTCAACTTGAACCAAAAGTCCGACTTCGCTTCAATATGGATGTATTTCAGGTTTAAGAAAGTGAAGCCCAAATAACAGTTGGACTAGTTCTGAGTTATAATATCAGGACAACTTAGCCTGCTTGCTAAGGGATCATGATGACATATGTTTGACCTTATACATTTAGCATGATATTCAAAGTTCAAATATGATTATCTAATATTTTTCAATATAATTATAGCCCAGCCAGAATAACTTGGGTGGTAAAAATTCAATATGTCTCAATTAAGGATCCGGCTTCGAGCTACACTGAAGACACTTTGTCAAAGACAATCTATGGTAATTTGGGCCGGGAAGGGTTGGTTGAATCATATCTTCTTATGCCTTGAGAGTCTACCATGTCATGCTACCCCAGGATCAGATTTCTTGGTCACTGAAAAAGAAATATATATTATATATCTACCTAATAGTTATCTGAAATTGTGTAGGAAGCTTTGATATCTAGGCTACGCGATATGGAATTGGGTACGTTCTTAGTTGACAATTTGTGAGAAATCCATATTCTTGGTCCCAACCTCTCTCTACTTTTTCTACAATCACACGATATGAAGAATCTAATGGATCCAGGGGAGATATTAAAAGAGAGACACTTTCACCTCTTATTTCTGAGTGTGGCAGAAAACTGAAGAAATGAAATACAAAAAAGCCGGTCTGTTTCTACACAGTCTATCCTTTCCCCTGTTAGATACGTGATTAACTACTGTACGTAAGTACTGTAGCTGCTGTTATATATAGCAGCTGGTTAGTGTAGTGTATTTAATGCATTTAATGTAGTAATCACTTATTTAGCATGGGTTAAGCCCAATGTAGTGCAGCAAGTACATGTGAGAATGTAGTGTTGTTTCTAGTGCAAATGGCAAAGAAGTTTTATCCCATATTACTCACACCTAGAACTTTTGTGGTCCTCATATGTAGGATCACATGGGGCACTAGTGTCCAAAGGAGTCCTAGGAAGGAGGTATGCTCACCTCCTTGGTGGGTGGGGTTACCACATCACAACGCACGCGTGCGCGCGCCACGCCACGCCTCGCCTGGCCTGGCCGGGCCGGGTCGGGCCGGGCTTGGGCTTGGGCTTGTGGATTGTGGATTGTGGATTGTAGATTGTGGATTGTGGATTGTGGATTGTGGAGAATGTCTCCCGTCTTCCGTCTTCTTTTTTCACTAGGATACAACTATGTAATTAATTACTTGTGTAATTAATTGTTGCTTTCTTATTCGGATTTCTTAAATCCTAATTAGAAAGTGTTTCTCTTTTACGGATTATTCCGTATTGTGTATGAGAGCAACCGAGTGTTGCGTCTAACTGGGAATAGGATTAGGGACGTGCGTGACTATTTATATGACTCCGATCATTAGGGTTAAACACACCGAAAACAGTTTTTTTGACGCCGTGTGTTTTGTGAACCCTAATCCCGAGTGCGAGAGTCGTCGTCCCCGGAGTTGCTTTGCGGAGTTGTCCTCCTGTGCGAAGCGAGACTCGTCCTTCCCTTCAGACGCAGCTGTCAGGCGGTGGTACCTGCGGTGGCTGTGCTGCACTGGTAGCAGTGCAACGTGCACGAGCAAGACGTGCAACTTCCATGTTCGTGCCGGATTGAGACTGGGAGAACATTTCCTATCCGCGAGGATTGTCGGGCACTGGTTTCTTTAAGTAACACGTTCGTTTCTCAACGAACGATCTGGTTTGCAAATCTAACTCTTAATTTTGTTCTCCTACATTGCTTGTTCTTCGAATCTTATTTTGGATCTGCCTGCACTGTTAATTAAATTGCACCTGTCGCTGTTGCATGAACGACAATAACCTATATTTTGACAACAGTCTTAAAGAAACCAGATTTTCTGTCGTTAATTAACATGGCCGGTCAGGGTAGTTCGGGATGTAGGATTGATACAACCAATATACCTGAAAAGTTTACTGGTACGAACTTTGCCCGTTGGCAGAGTTGTATGGAAATTTGGCTGAATATTGCGGGATATGATCAGTATTTAATTGAAACTAAACCTGTATCTGATGACACAATTCCTAATAATGCAAACATTATTGCTAATTGGAAGAAAGGTGATAAAACGTGTCGCGGGTTGATTCTGTTTGGTTTAAATAACAAACTGTATGATTCTTACTCAAAGCCGCCAGTCACTACGTCCAAGGTTTTATGGGAATTTTTAGTTAAGAATTTTAGCACTGAAAATCAAGGTGTTGAAAAATACTGAGTCAAAATTTCTTAAGTTTCAGATGGTTGAGGGTAAATCAGTTTCTGATCAAACACACGATCTACAACTCCTAGTTCATGAACTCTCAGATGCCAAGATGGTGTTTCCTGAGAAATTCGTTGTTATGTATATCATAGAAAAATTCCCTAAGTCTTGGGAATCGTTTGGTATGTCTCTGAAGCATCGCAAAGGGACACACACCATGGATGAATTAATGATGGATATTAATATACAAGAAGAACACTTAAAGGAGAAAGGGGTCAAGGTGCCTACTGATGCTAATCCAACTGTTAATATTACTTCTACGAAAAACACCAAAGATAAGAAATCTAAGAATGCACATAAACCCAAGGCAAAAATCCAAAAGAAACCGAAGAACAAACCTTGTTGGACTTGTGGATAGGTTGGCCACTGGAACAAGGATTGTCCTACTAAGAAGGCAAAGAAAGCTACCACATCTGCAAATGAGGAGGCTGTGGTCAACATGATGACTACATCCTTGAACCTCAATGATGGGTACGTGTCTATTAAACCTGAAATTCTCTCTATATTTGAACCACTTTACTGGATAATTGACACTGGGGCTAATGTACATGTATGTGCTGATAAATCCCTGTTTGTGTCTTATCAGGCCTCTCGAGGTCGGTCCGTGACTTTGGGTGATTCCAGCTCTGCAGAAGTCAAAGGCGAAGGACGGGTGGACTTGAAGTTCCCTTCGGGGAAGGTTTTGACTCTTAACAGGGTCAGACATGTTCCAACAATTCGACGCAATATCCTTAGTGGCGTCATATTAGTTAGAGAAGGTTATATAGTAGACTGTAAATGTAATAAGGCTATTATTACACGCCTTCGTGATTCTTTGTTTTTTGGCAAGGGGTACTTATGTGATGTGGAGAACTTGTTTAAGATTCATGTTGAACCTGTTTCAAATTCCGTTTTAAATTTGAATGAGTATAGTTCTGTTTGCATGAATCTTGTTTCATTCGATGTATGACATTCACGTTTGGGACATGTTAATGTTGCCTCAATGAAGCGTATGATGAATCTAGATTTGATCCCTAAATATGAAGTTAGCAACAATAAATGTGAAATCTGTGTACAAGCTAAATTGCCTAGGAAGCCTTTTCATTCTGTCAATAGGAATTCGGAAATTTTGGATTTAGTTCATACAGATATCTGTGAATTTAATGGTGTTGCGACGAGGGATCAAAAACGTTATTTTATAACTTTTATTGACGATGCGAGTAGATACTGTTATGTCTTTTTACTTAAAAGTAAAGATGAGGCATTGAATAAATTTCAAATTTATAAGAAAGAAGCTGAAACTCAAACCGGTAAAGTACTTAAGCGATTAAGGTCTGATAGGGGAGGAGAGTATACCTCGAATTTGTTTTTGGAATTTTGCCAATTACATGGTATAGTTCATGAGGTCACTGCTCCTTATTCACCACAATCAAATGGAATAGCTGAACATAAAAACCGAACCTTAATAGATATGGTAAATACCTTACTCCAAACATCTGGATTACCCAACTTTATGTGGGGGGAAGCTTTGAATACGGCTTGCCATATTCTGAATAGAGTTCCCCATAAACATTCAGAAAGTAGTCTGTTTGAGTTATGGAGAGGAAGGAAACCGAGTCTTAAATATCTTCGAGTGTGGGGGTGCCTTGCTAAGGTACTTGTCCCTGAACACAAAAGGAAGAAATTAGGACCGAAAACGGTTGATGCCATACTCTTAGGTTATGTAGAGACAAGTTATGCTTATAGATTCCTGATTGTAAAATCAGATATCTCTGGCATTGAGGTCAATACAATTGTGGAATTACGTGATGCAACATTCTTTGAGGATGTGTTTCATATGAAAACTGGTGTGCCCAATGAAGTTTCTCAAGAAGATTCATTCACCACAGGTTCCATTCCCGAGCACGTGGAAAGGATGACAAATGTGGGGGGCGACTCAGAACAAGCTATTTCTGAATCTGATGATTCTGAAGAAATAGTTGAACCAAGGAGAAGTAAACGGCCTAGGACATCAAAGGACTTTGGAAGTGAGTTTATCACTTACAATGTTGAGGATGATCATGTTACTTTCAAACAAGCTATGGAATCTCCAGAAGCTAAGTTTTGGAAAGAAGCTGTTAATGATGAAATCCAATCAATTCTCTCAAATGGAACTTGGGAATTGGTGGATTTGCCTCCTGGTTGTTCTGCAGTTGGTTGCAAATGGATCTTTAAGAAGAAACTTAATGCAGACGGGACAATCAATAAGTATAAGGCTAGGTTAGTTGCTAAGGGTTACACACAAAGGGAAGGAATAGATTATTTTGATACCTATTCACCTGTTTCCCGCATGACCACAATCCGAGTGCTACTAGCATTGGCTTCCATTTATAGTCTCTGTATCCATCAGATGGATGTGAAGACCGCATTCTTACACGGTGATCTTCAAGAAGAGATATATATGGAACAACCTGAGGGATTTGTGGGTCGTGGGAATGAGTCCAAAGTGTGTAAACTTGTTAAGTCATTATATGGCTTGAAACAAGCCCCTAAGCAATGGCATGAGAAGTTTGATTCTGTGATATCATCGTTTGGCTTTATTTCTAATGAATTTGATAAGTGTCTATACTGCAAGGTTGTCGATAATGGATTCATTTTGTTATGCTTATACGTCGATGATATCCTGCTTTTTGGTTCCGATATGAAAGTAGTAAAAGAGACAAAGTCATTCTTGTGTAGCAAGTTTGAGATGAAGGATATGGGTGTCGCTGATGTGATTTTAGGGCTTAAAATCATAAGGTCTACTGATGGTATAACTCTCTCTCAGTCTCACTATGTTGAGAAGATACTGGAGAGGTTTGAGTACACATCACGTAAACCTGTTAAGACTCCATATGATTCATCCAAACCCTTGTTCAAGAATGAGACTGGGGTTCTAGTGTCTCAATTACGATACTCTCAGATTATCGGAAGTTTGATGTATCTTATGAACTGTACACGTCCAGACATTGCGTTTGCCGTGAACAAGTTAAGTAGATACACCAGTTGTCCCAACAAGACCCATTGGGAAGCTCTTGACAGAGTTCTGAGGTATATCAAGGGAACACGTTCCCTTGGGCTGCATTATGGTAAACATCCTTCCGTAGTCGAAGGATATAGTGATGTGAGCTGGATTGCCGTGAATTCTGGGAGTAATGGTGTCTCAGGATATGTATTCCTGTTGGGAGGAGGATCTGTTTCTTGGAGGTCTAAGAAACAGACCATATTGTCTCGGTCCACTTTTGAGGCAGAGTTGTGTGCTTTAGATGAAACTGGATTGGAAGCTGAATGGCTACATGGACTTATGTCTAGTTTACCTATGGTAATTAAGCCGCTTCCTGCAATTTCAGTTCACTGTGACAACACTACAACTATTGCTAAGATAAAGAGTTCCAAGTACAATCAAAAACAGCGTAGGCGCATCCAAGTCAGATTGAAATCTGTAAGGGAGTTAGTGTCTAATGGGGTCGTGGCTGTGGACTACGTCGGTACCAAAGATAATACAGCTGATCCTTTCACTAAAGGTCTTACTTTGGCTTTAGTGGAAAAATCCAGGTTGGGAATGAGACTGAAACCCCTATAGATTTGCAGGCAGTAGCAACCCAACCCAAAAGAGTGGAGATCCCACAAATTGGGTTCAATGTGGTAATAACAAGCTGTCGGGTAAATCAGATGACACTATGTAATCTTATTTGATGCTTCTTGCATCTGTGTGTCTATTCCCTGCGAAACCTGTTAGTGTCATGACTGCAAGTTAGTAAGAGAGTAGTCTCTTAATGGTGTCAAGTCTTAGGACAGGATATTAGCAGTACATCCTTGGAGACTCCAGCTAAGTGATTGTTGTTGTGTAGGCCGCAACAAGAGAATTGGGTTGTTCTCTGTTATCAATCATGATATAAAATTTTGTATGCATGGCCTTAATGCATTGTTTTTCTTTTCTACCATGTCTTTATTGTGTTGTTACCAACCTATACTCTTGTACCCAAGGTTCATGTTCAAGACTTTTGTTCACCTAGTTCCTACGAGGGTCACAGTTGGATAACTCAGGTAGATTCAAACCGAAAGGTATCTGCTGAAAGAACAATATGGAGGACTGAATGGTAGAGCACACTACACATTGGACTTTGTGGGGGATTGTTAGATACGTGATTAACTACTGTACGTAAGTACTGTAGCTGCTGTTATATATAGCAACTGGTTAGTGTAGTGCATTTAATGCATTTAATGTAGTAATCACTTAATTAGTATGGGTTAAGCCCAATGTAGTGCAACAAGTACATGTGAGAATGTAGTGTTGTTTCTAGTGCAAATGGCAAAGAAGTTTTATCCCATATTGCTCACACCTAGAACTTTTGTGGTCCTCATATGTAGGATCACATGGGGCACTAGTGTCCAAAGGAGTCCTAGGAAGGAGGTATGCTCACCTCCTTGGTGGGTGAGGTTACCACATCACAACGCACGCACGCACGCGCACGCGCGCCACGCCACGCCTCGCCTCGCCTGGCCGGGCTCGGGCTCGGGCTCGGGCTCGGGCTTGTGGATTGTGGATTCTGGAGAATGTCTTCCGTCTTCTTTTTGCACTAGGATACAACTACGTAATTAATTACTCGTATAATTAATTGTTGCTTTCTTATTCGGATTTCTTAAATCCTAAGTAGAAAGTGTTTCTCTTTTACGGATTATTCCGTATTGTGTACGAGAGCAACCGAGTGTTGCGTCTAACTGGGAATAGGATTAGGGACGTGCAT
Source organism: Alisma plantago-aquatica (assembly GCA_963693085.1). NCBI lineage: Eukaryota > Viridiplantae > Streptophyta > Magnoliopsida > Alismatales > Alismataceae > Alisma > Alisma plantago-aquatica. The sequence continues at coordinate 1,016,309,235 of OY856410.1, forward strand.
GACTATTTATATGACTCCGGTCATTAGGGTTAAACACACCGAAAACAGTTTTTCTGCCGCCGTGTGTTTTGTGAACCCTAATCCCGAGTGCGAGAGTCGTCGTCCCCGGAGTTGCTTTGCGGAGTTGTCCTCCTGTGCGAAGCGAGACTCGTCCTTCCCTTCAGACGCAGCTGTCAGGCGGTGGTACCTGCGGTGGCTGTGCTGCACTGGTAGCAGTGCGACGTGCGCGAGCAAGACGTACAACTTCCAGGTTCGTGCCGGATTGAGACTGGGAGAACGGTGCCTATCCGCGAGGATTGCCGGGCACTGGTTTCTTTAAGTAACACGTTCGTTTCTCAACAAACGATCTGGCTTGCGAATCTAACTCTTAATTTTGTTCTCCTGCATTGGCTTCGAATCTTATTTTGGATCTACCTGCACTGTTAATTAAATTGCACCTGTCGCTGTTGCATGAACGACAATAACCTATATTTTGACAACATCCCCTTCATCAACGGTAAGAGTACTCGGGATGCGCAATAATGTATATAGTGTTTGAATCTAGTGGATTCCTTCACTGTCCCCATTGGGTCGGAGAAATTTTTAGAACCTGTAGAAGCTCTTATGACGGCCACTGAAGATTTTCACTTGCAGTTGTTTATTTCGCTATGCAAATTTAAATCCGCCACAGAAGCAACCGCACAACCGCTATAGTTGACAATATGCCACCTGAATATTTAATATATACAAATGGAGAGATAATGTACGTCCTACAAAAATAACAAAGTCAACTCTCGGACAAAGTCAGCGATTCTAATTCGTAGCCGTAGGTCCTCTACTCTACAGGAAAACAATCCTGTGTCTCGCTCTAGCTAGTGGTGATCTGACTGGATATATGGAGGTGGATATGCCATACAATAATTCAATAATAACTAAAATCTTCATTTTGACCAAAGGTATATAATGACAGCTAATCACTTGATAGACATCTTTATTACATATGAGAATGTAAGAATGAGACTTGAAAAGGTGTTAAGTGTTCACCAGAAGGAGAAAATCTCTACAATTTTAGCAGGCAGTATGACGACAGTGATGGTGAAAAAATAAAATTCAGGTATTTGTGAAACAACGAATACCGGTTTTCAAAGTTTGACTTTGGACTTCTGCAATCCCTTTGAAGAGTACACACTCCTCTATATTCTTGTATCTTTCTTCTTCCTCACCTCCACCTTCCTCCTGACGACGAGCTCCTAATTTTCCCCTTTCTCATCCGCCCGTCAAGCTTTCTCTAGTCAGCTTTAGCCATGTCAGTCGGGTTGTAGAAATCATATGACAAACAATGGAAAGGCCCCTTCTGCTAGCGCTTGTCCTGTTGCAGCTAATGATCGCAATAGGTGGTCAGAGCAGCAATTCCAACTCCACCGTCACATTTTCTATAGGGGTTCTTCTGGATGAGGGGAGTTTCGTAGGAAAGACTGGTATGACAAGTATTTCTTTGGCAGTAGAGGATTTCTATGCACTGCATCCTGAATATGGGACCAGGTTGGTATTTCACGCAAGAAATTCTGGAAACTCGACGCTTGGTGCCATCTCTGCAGGTACGCTGGCCATTGCCGTTTTTATCAGTAGAGATACATAGTACCTTCTAGAGGATCTGCAAACCCGTCTCACATATCATTATATTTATACATATACAGGTACAAGGGGATTTTGAGGAAATAAATATGAGTTAGGAACCATATATACTAGTACGTTAAATGCCTATTATCTATCACATAGTACAATTCTGAAAAGCAACTGGAGCCTAATGAGCCAGCTGAGGACTTCAGTTACTTGCACCATATGGTGTTTGTGATGAAACAAAATGGAACGCATAACAAATTGCTCATAGCCAGAAGCGGAAAAAGAAGCCGAATAAAAAAAATGCAATCTGTAATTGATACAATAGTTGATAGATTCCAGTAATTTTGACATGTTAAGTATGCAAATATAAATGTTTTTCCCCACCCATAATCACTGGAAAACAAACGAGTTTTCTTTGGTAAAATCAGGAAGACAACTTCACACATAGGGGACTAGAAAACTGTCATAGAGACTTCAATCAAGACAATGAAATGATTGGATCCTTGAATTGCACTTAAAGGCCATTTCTCATCTAAGATCTGACACTAACAACTAGAAGATGAATCAAAAATCCCGACAATTATTGCAATAATCTACCTGCAGTTTGAGCAGTATTTCACGTTTGAACTCTCTCGATTATGCTTAGTAGAGAATTGTTATTGTTTACCATTGAGTTCATGGACTCCCCTTTTAGATTACAGTGACGTGTTACAAAGAAACTAACTGATGAGTGTTAGATGGGAATTAATTAGAGCGCAATAAAGAAATGACATTAACTACATAAACAACTGACGACTCCTCAAAATTGACCACTGCAGTTTGGCTCCTAAGGATTCCGATTTAGGACACAACTAGATAGGAGCAATAATTTTGTCCAACACTCAGCCCTCAAGCTGAGCGTACATGCTATATTGGATTTCCATACTCCCAATCGTGAAAGAGGTAATTCCCTCGAATAATGCTACGTGGACACTGTTTTGGAACTCAAAATGAAATCTAAGTCATTCTCCACCACAAAACAAAAGGTACACCAAATTAAATATATTATTTTATTTAGATGTTTTTTATTTTGTGGTGAAGAATGACTTAAGTTCTATTCTGGAAATCAAAATATATCTACATAGCAAATCCCAATTCCCTGTAACAAGCTACAAAAATTATGAGGGGTCCAACTCATCTAGAAGTGGACGTAGGCAGCCTCTATCATGACTCGTACAACTGTTTACGTACAAGAGCAGATGTTTTGAAGAAAAAGAGGGTGTACGACCACATAAAGTGGCACCTCAAGAGTGTTGAGAGCCCATATTGACAATAACACAACTGCTATTTCTAGACAAGCCTAGTAACCAAAGAGAGTCACAGGTAGATCAAGTGTGAAGTCATCTATTACACTTCAAGAGAGTATATAATGTACTACCAAAGCATTAGCCATTGATTACGATCCCAAAAAGAGTTTCTTCATCAGATGAGGTACACCTTACTTTAAGAAAGAAAACCGTAGTGGTAAAAAAGGCAGAATAACTTATATGTAATTTTAATCAACCTATGTATATTATATATATACATTATGGGTATAGTCACATGCAATGTGGTAATGACTAGTTACATAATATTTGCACTAACACCTTCAAGAGTTGCATTGCCTTCTGAATATGTATTGTCTCATAGAAATCGATATCCTTCTATGAGAGTATAGCCGCCAACAAAGATTGTTACCACTATAGAGAGAATATCGTCCATGTAAGGATTCATCCGAGATAACCACCCATAAAGAAAACAATTGAAAGAAGGGGAACCATGAACAAAATGACTTGCAAGAGAGAGTTTCCATGTGTCAAGTCCCTTAAGAGGCCCCCTTTTTAGGGCTCATTCTTGGATTTGAAGATTAAATAACAAGCCCAAGAGGCAGTTTCTAATCATATAAAAGTAGTGAGAGTAAAATGTTCTCACAAAGTGAAACTGCACAGGAAAATGTTCACATTAAAAAAATAAAAGATGAAAAGAAGAACCCCACATATGTTTTGAATACATGAAAATAATTCCATTTCAAGAGAAACACAAGATAGAAACTAAGTAAAATGCATATACCGGTGAAGAAGACATGGGGTAGACACTGTGTTGCATAGAGATGAAGCAAGAAATGCAACTCAAGATGAAATGATAGGCTTATAACATTGTTTATGTACTTTGGCACAATAGGAAATGGGATATCAACATTGTTTATGTACTTTGGCACAAAATTCCTTTGTAGATAGCCTAGATTCACATCACCTACAGAACCTATTATGTCCTTACTACTATGTGAGACCCCCTAATTTTACTTTAAGTCTTTTTATAAGGAAATTCAATGTAATAGTAGTAGTACTATCGCCTTTTTTATGTTTCAAATGTAATATTTGTGTAAATTTGAACTTTCTTGCAAGAGTATGGAAAGGTGATTAGGAGTGCCTCATTATTTCCCAAAAATTGGAGATACACTCCTTATTAAGAGAGTTGAGAGCTCTAGATGGTTAGGAAAACACCTTGAGGTGACCATGAGGTTATATTTATAGTGTTATTACTCAGTAATATCCTACGTTTGTGGGTTAATGATACCTTTATATAGAGTTCTTTGCTTATGTCAAACATAGAGAAAGTAGACAAGTTAATATGTGTTGTGGAAGGAGAAGAATACACCATGTAGTCTATCTTTTTCCTTGAATATCTTCTTCCCATACTTACTCTTTGTAGACACCCCATTTCTTACTAACTAGCTATGATGGGTTTTCTTTGATCATCCAGTGAACTAAAAAACATCCACACATAGCTCAAACAATTCATATTACCCTAATTTAGCCACATGATCTCACTTTTATATCAAATTCCTAGCTAAACGGGCTCTGGATAATCATGAAAACCTTCCTTTATACATGGGAATGTATTCACACGTACAAAATGGGTGTGAAATCTTGTGAATCTTGATTTCTCGTCACCCAACATGAGTTCGTATTGGATATACACTCATGTGTATAGATTTTAAATCACTCTGATAACACATTTAATTGGTTTGTAATACACCCAGTTTTATACGAATGATTGCATGGGCATGTGTCCAACATGCAACCATGAGCTCACAAATATTATAAGATATTTTTGGAGTGCTAATGTCTTGATTTGAGGTTATTCAAACTAAAGTACTAGTTTTCCAAACCTCAAACTTAATCAAGATACAATTGAAATTGAAGAAATGCCACCCAATCAAATATATAATGGACATCTGGAGGATCATTGAACAAATATGAGCTTTTGGACATTTATAACCCATTGGATTTGTTTCCTAACAATAGTGACCCTAACCTAAGCATTTTAAGATCATGTTCACCTTACATCTCCAAATCTTTGAATGAAAATGACTCATCCTCATTTTCCTTCAAATAATCACCAAATATGATTTTAGTGAGAAATCATTTGATCTTCTTGAAGCTCAAAACAAGAAAGGTTGTTGCAAAATAAACAAGTCAATTGTTTCTTACTCTTTTTTATGTAATCCATGAATGTTGTAACAATATGAGGGTCAAGGGTAATTCAAAAATACATTTGTTCACTACTTATTACTTTCACAACCTTTATGATCTCACCAAGTTTCATATGTTCTGTAACATTTTCACCACTTTAACTCGTTTACAATTTGAGCCAGTGCACTTTATCTTTGTGGGTAGAAAATACCATCCTCAGACAGCCCCATATTTCATGGATTTTAGATATATTTGCTTTTGTTTTCAATTGTTAGTTGTTATGTTAAATATTAGAAAAATGTTGGACAAATAGGAATGAGGTCTCAATGAGTTGAATATGAAAATATGAGAATATGTCGATATGGATGTGTGAGAAGATAAGGAAACATCACTTCATACAAAACCATGGAAGGGATAAAATAGTAGTAGTAAGTATTGAGGAGATGCTATGTGAAGGTCACCGCATATGGAATATACATGTCAATGTTGATCGAAATATTCACCTGATCAGACTAAAATCATATTGAGTCAAACATAATCCCGAATGAAGATTCATGCCTAAGTTAATCTAGGGATAACTTATATGGAGGGATTTAGGATCTTTACATCTTAATCAGATTATGACCCATTATAGAGAAGAACTAAAAGAAGGGTCCATGTAGTTAAAACCCACATAGCTGGGAATGAGTCTTAGATGATTCTTATTCTTTTTCTTATTCTTATTCGTATTATTCTTATTGTTATTAATATTAATAATATTAATAATAATAATAATAATATTATTATTATTATTATTAATACACTCTGGGCACACCTAAGGTGGTGGACTTCTGGCTGGAGGGTAAATATTTGGGAGTCCCTCACTTGTGCATTGAGGTCAAGACTAATACAAATTCGTCCCCAATGGTCATGATCAAGATGCATGATGGAAATGAAGTGGAGATATAGGTCATATGTCATGCTATGTGCGAACACTATCATGAGTACAGGGTGTTTCAGCATATGTCTGGCTAGTGCCCAAGAAATCGGGAGACACGTTTGGAGCCACTTATTGTTAGTGGTAGATCTAAGAGTCATAGACCCAAGAGAAAGAACAAGAAAAGATTGGAAAGAAATGGTAATCTGGGGAAAGAAATGAGACAATCCATAGGGGTGGGTTACACCATTGAGTAGACACTATTGGAGGCTAGGGAAGCATGTGACTCTGCTGAAGAGGTGACCATCCTCCAAGGTGGAGAAGTTTCTAATCATGTAGATACTAATGAGATGATACTGAAGGTCATAGACCTTGGTTCAGGTACAACATCTTCTAGCAGGTTCCTAGAAGAAGGGGAATGCAATGAAGTGTTAAAGAATCCCTTCCAGCTACTGAAGGATCAGAAGATGGAGGAGGTGGTTGTTCCCATTACTAGAAATATTTCTACTAGAATTTTCCTATGTGGGGAGAAGAGTAGACATGGTAGAGTAAGACGAAGAGGTGGTAGAACCCCGGGAAGGGATCTAAAAAATAGAACACATAAATGAAGGCCCCCATATGGAGTATCCCAGAGTGTTTCTGCCTTCCAAGCAGAGAACATTCAGACAAATCACATAGAAGGGGAAAGCGGGGATGGTTGTCTTCCTCGAGACCAGAATCAAGAAAGATTTGGGTCAAAAAAATATGGCCAATGAATCATTGGTCATGTGAAGCGGTGACAATGGACTAGCTAAACAAAATTAAGTGCACTTTATTTTTAAATGGAGAATTTTTCAAAACTGCATTCCTTTGTAGTAGGTCTAGGAGTATATATTTACATATTGGTCAAAGGAATTTTGTGGGTACATCATCTTAGACACTAGTGGGACTGGGGGGGTTCTTTATGGATAGAGAGTTGGTGACTTTGTACCAAAGGGGTGACAACTAATACTGACAAAAAATTGTGTTCCTGCATCACAATGTTGGCAGTAAGACAATCCTTCTAGACAACAGTAGTCACACTTTCTCCCTTTAGTGATCTCATCACAATCAAACAAGTGTAAGAAATACAAAACAACATCACCCCAAGAGAATAAGTGAGGAATTCTGACAAGTTCTTGGTGATGGACTGACGAAATGCGGTGGTGGTTTAGAAAAGACTACATTTAGCATGGAGCACCAAACACATGTAAGTGCACAGTTGGTTACTAGGAACACGAATGACAAGAGTGGTTTTTGAAAGGAGAAAAATAGAATGGGAAGATTGCAATGTTTGGGTGAAATGGTTGATTATAACTATCTTCTTTTCATTATTGATTGGTTAGATGTATTACTAAAATATTACTACATTGAGCGGACAACTATTCACATTAAAATAAATTGGGTTCTTAGGTTTTGTGCGTTGTTACATTATTGATTGTTCTATCTATGGTCGTTGCTTCTTAGATTTATTATCTTGTTCAAAAGGGAGATTATAGTGTTCACTTAACTTGATAAATTTAATACTGTATTTCTTGCAATTGACCCTTCAAAACCTTGATTAGAATTTGAAGCATCTTTCATAAAATTAACATGTGATAAGTATGAGAATTTTTATCTATTGCCTCATGTAGATTTATCAATAGATCAACTTTTAAAATATTTTCAACTTAGCTTTACAAATACTTGCAAAGACAACACCAAGTCAGAAAATCTAGTAAATTGAAAATGTTTCATAGAAGTCACATAAATAGGTAGATCTGATATTAAGAGAGAAAAATCCCCCTCCAAGACCCTACTCGGTAAATAAAAAAATATTATGTAGTTTGGACCCATATTCCTTCACGGGGGACAATCGAAATTAACCAACGGGAGCTATCCCTTATTAGCATATATAAGCATACCTACTAAACAATGCGTATGTTAAGATTCCGCTAGACAACTTTCGTATACTTTACGTTTTAGTCAAAGCTTACATCAAATTTGACTTTAATTAAACTATACTATGAGTGTCGAGGGAGTGGTAGCTCAGTGGTAGAGGCCCCGGCTCCCCAAAATAGGGAATTGGGTTCTAAACTTCTCCATGGTGTGCTTCAGCCAGTGGGTAGGCGAGGGGGAACTAGGGATTTACATTGTCGGAGGGTCTCAATCGCGGCCTACCTTCGGGTGTGATTCCCAAGTCTAATAAAATATACGATGAGCAATTGCTCATGTTTTCTCACTTCGTGATATTTTACCTTTCATGTGGTTAAGTTTATGCTATATCAGTGTTTAGATACCACTTCCCCTAATAAAAAAACGTTTAATTACCACTGAGAAGAATCAGATATATACCATCAAATAAGAGGGGTTCTAAAAGACATTCATAAATCAATTTCTTTTAATAACTTCCCATGTAAAGGGAAATTCTTTTGTTGTTGAATTATCAAGATCTAGGTAATACATGAATAATAATCACATTGCAAAATCATGTACATGATCTACTAATTACTGGTGTTCGTGATGGCAGCTATGGAATTGCTGGAGATTGAACGGGTCAAGGCCATCTTAGGCCCTCAAAAATCTCCACAAGCAGTCTTCATAACAGAATTGGGAAACCAAAGTCAAGTCCCTATTATCTCGTTCTCAGCAACAAGTCCCTCTCTCACATCGCCAAATCGACCTTATTTCATCAGAACAGCATCAAATGACTCCTCCCAGGCTAAGGCCATCTCCTCCATCATCAAAGCCTTTGGATGGAGACAGGTGGTGACAGTTTATGAAGATACCAATTTTGGAACAAGTGTCATACCGTACCTGATTGATGCCTTGCGTGATGTTGATGCGGATGTGCCCTACCGAAGCGTGATAACCCTTGCTTCTACGGATGACCAAATTTTGCAGGAGCTGCGTAAACTGATGACCATGCAGACGAGGGTTTTTGTAGTGCACATGTCATCTGGTCTTGGTTCCCGTTTCTTCCTGAAGGCTAAGGAGGTGGGAATGATGGACAAAGGTTACGTTTGGATTCTGACTACCGCACTGACCAGCCTTTTGGAATCAATGGACCCTGCTGTTATGGGTGCAATGCAAGGAGTAGTAGGCGTAAAGCATTATATTAGATGGTCAAAGGTGCAGAATGATTTCATCCTCAGATGGGAAAAGAAGTTCCGACAGGACCAACCAGATTTTAGGAGACCCGAGCTGACTGTCTACGGAATATGGGCATATGATACAGTATGGGCAGTTGCGATGGCAGTAGAAAAACTCCATGTTGTCTCCAATTCAGAGATCGAGAGCCGACCGTCCACAACAAATGGAACAGTTAGTTTAGAGAACATAAAGGTGTCATCAATCGGTCCCAAACTGCGAGATGCATTCTTGAACACCAGATTTAGTGGAATTGGAGGTGAATTCTACCTAATTCAGAACCAACTGCAAGCCTCAATATTTCAGATAATTAATATCAATGGCAACAGCTGGAGAGATATTGGCTTCTGGTCTCCAAAATATGGCATTTCACGAACTATTGAACCTAAAGACAGAAAGGAATACTCTACATCCATGGCAGATCTTGGGGTTGTTATATGGCCGGGAGAACCTACTTATGTTCCTAGAGGGTGGGACTTTCCAACAAGTGGCAAGAAGTTAAGGATTGGTGTCCCTGTCAAAGCAGGTTTCAATGACCTGGTCAATGTGGAAAGGGATGCCCTTACAAGTATTACAAAAGTCACTGGATACTCCGTTGATGTATTTGAAGCAGTACTTCAAACTTTGCCATACGCTTTTCCATATGAGTATATACCTTTTGAGGATTCATTTGATGGTAGAGTTGGCTATTATGATCGACTTGTGCAACAGGTCAGCATGCAGGTAAGAGTTGAGCTAGAGCTATACGTTGAATATTTCATTCAATTCAGGATACTCTGTTTTCCAAACAAAACAATTTTTACCTATAGAAGATTCAAAATCTCTAACTGCCATTAACATAAAAATACCTTATCTGCAGAAATTCGACGCAGTGGTGGGGGATACCACAATCACGGCAATCAGATCTCAGTGGGCAGATTTTACATTGCCTTACACGGAGTCAGGTGTTGCTATGATAGTTCCGTTAAGAAAGGACGCAGACAAAAATGCATGGGTTTTCTTGAGACCATTGACAATGGACCTATGGCTAGGGACCTTAGCATTCTTCCTCTACACAGGCTTTGTTGTATGGGTAATTGAACACAGGATCAATCCAGAATTCAGGGGGCCACCATTGGAGCAATTTGGAATCATCTTCTACTTTGCCTTTTCAACACTCGTTTTTGCCCATAGTAATCTCCCAACATCCCTAAGCTTAGTGAAATAACATAATTATAACGATACGATTAATTGTTTCCCCAATAGCGTTGATGTTTGAGTAGTTTTCTAATAAAATGAAATCCGTTTTTGCAGGGGAAAATATTTTTAGCAACAAGTCCAGGGTAGTTATGGTTGCTTGGGTCTTTGTGGTTTTAGTTTTGGTATCAAGTTACACTGCCAGCTTGACATCTCTACTTACAGTGGTAGAACTTAAGCCAACAATCAAAGATGTAGAACAACTAGTCAAGAATGGAGATATGGTTGGATATCATGCTGGCTCCTTCATCGAGGATTTACTAAAGAGAACATTTAACCAATCAAATTTGATCCCTCTAACCACTCCAGAAACCTATATTGATGCCCTGACGAAAGGAAGCTCACATGGTGGAGTTTCTGTTATCTTTCACGAGATTCCGTACATCAAATTGTTTTTATCAAAACATTGTGACGAATATGCTATGAGTGAGCCAACTCACAGAACTGCAGGTTTTGGCTTTGTAAGTTCCTCATCCTTCAATCGTCTATGAGATTTAAATTTTAATGATAGTGAAACTAAAATCACTAATGCTTGATCTTCGATGCTGAGCCTATAAGCATATTTCTTTACGAATTAATTCCTGAAAATACATAAGAATGTTGTATCATCTTGAAACTAAATTCTTTTATAGTTCCATGCGTAAAGCAGACATATATGTCTTATTTTCGCAGGTCTTCAAAAGGGGGTCGCCACTGGTTCCTGATGTCTCAAAAGCAATTCTAAATGTCACACAGGGAGATATGTTTAGCAAAATTGAGCGAAAATGGTTTGGGGAAACTTGTACAACTCCAGACAACGCATTTAATCCTCGTAGCCTTACCTTTCGCAGCTTCTGGGGATTATTTCTTATTACTGGAGCCACTTCAGTTGTTGCTGTTCTGATATCTCTCATGATTTTCTGTTATACAAATAAGAACGAACTAGCAACAATTGGTGGAGGTCTACCGCCACTGCAGAGATTTCATGAATGGCTTAAGTACTATGACCAAAGAGCTGAGACATCTCTGGCCTCAAGGATTGAACTGATAACATTGAATACTCAAACTAATAGTGAGTTTCCGAGGAGCCCAAGAATGGCTGAAGATATTTCTCTTGCAGATAGCACACAAAGCCCACGACTATCTAATTTCAGTAGTTGCCCGTCAAATGTTGGAAACAATTCTCATGCTAACTCCGAACCTTGTGCATTAGCTTCAACCCACAGCAACTGAGACCGACTGTATTTAAAACCATAAGCGGTGGCATTTGCACAGATGATTAGATACATTGCCCTGCTAAGGTCTAGAATTGGTCAAGCAATATTCTAGCAATTGCAGGTACTATAACAATGTATTCACGTTTGCATGTACCATGACTATCTCACCCTCTGATTCCAAAAAGGTACAAAGTCTTTATTTATGAATTCCCAAAAATTCATATATCGTTACAATATACCAATGTGTTGGTCGAGTTTAACTATTTGGAATTTGTAATGATACTATATCAGGAGCTATCACTTGAGCGGCATCATTGCAGCATATGAGCTTCATGATCTGCTTACATCTGTATTTCTCATGAAACAGATATATAGGGTTTCTTTGCTACGGTTGTAGTACTTCTTGAGATAATGGCAATGTATTTTTATACAGTCCTTGCAACTCATTATCCAACCGATGGGCTCGAATGTATACTTGGATTATGAGCCAATTGTAATTGAGATTGCCTCCTTAGCCCATTCTTTTAGCCGTATACTTGAAACATTAGTTGATGAATGTAAAAGCACGAGTTTTATTCATTTTTTCCCTGACTCTTCACAAGGTATCAGCTAATATCCACTCCAGCTTCTTTCACTCCGTTTGCAGTCTCCTACTTCAACCTTTGCCTCTCTCATGTGATATTTATCTCCCCTCCCCCCCGTCAATTTATCTTTCACTACCTAAATTCTAGACCAAACGTGTGCAGACTCGGACTCAGTCGTTGTACCTACATGAATTAGACTGAAGAGTCATCAGGTTCCAATGGTTCTCCATGAGTCGATCGAGTCCTACAATCGTCATCTTCTCAAGAAAATGCAGAATATGTATACCCACTTGGCCTTAAGGCCAACTTGTCTTCACAAGCGCAAAACCATGTATTTCTTGTTGTGTGAAGCCCACATCTAAAGTTTTGTATGGAGTTGCTACTTAGTGGATTCTTTCAAAGGTGTTGAGCAAGATCCTAGTTTATCATACAATATGAACAAGGATACACAGACATATTAGCCAAGAAATGGATGTCTGGCTCTATCTAATGAGGTAACGGGGGAAATTACGGCTTGTTCCATCTCTGCATAAGTCTCATGTAACATGTTTTAGATCAACCGACAATGATCTAACGCATTGTCTTGTTACCTTTTTTATTTAATTCTACTTGTGACCAAATATATGTTCAGGTCACGTGGTTTATAACAATCTGATGGATGGTTTTTGCCTCCTTTATGCATTTGGACATATCTAAATATGTGTTTTTCGGATTTCTAGGACAAAATCCAATATTTGCTTTTAATTACATCATTTATTAAGTTCAAGCCAATTGGTACAAAGGACCACACCCTTGATGGGGGTTCAAATCTATTGTCCTCAAGATGTTGTTCCAAATGTGTTACTATTAATCTCTGTCGTACACACTCCTCATTGATTTTTTTAGGAGTCGATTTTTGGGTGAATGTATGGCAAGGATTGTTTGGGACACAATCATTAGAGCAAGATTAGGACAACGGGTTTGAAGGCCCTTGATGGAAGGTCTCAGTTTCAAATCCCAATGGAAGCAAAAAACAAGAACTCTATGAAGGGTCTATGTACCTTATGAGATGTGTTTCATAATACCAAAATATTGTATATTTGGAAGAGGAAAATCTAGATTTTTTTTTGTGAATTCCACATGAAAGATAGTGGTTTATGTATCTCATCAATTATGTAATAGTAAAATTTGATCTCTTAAAAATCAAATTCACCAACCTACTTGTTGATTAAGCTTCAAATGGTCTTCAATATAACAAAAAACAGTTAACAAACATATTTAACTAACAAGTTGGGAAATAAAAGGTCAAAAAATAGAATATGAGCTTTGGAGAAATGTGTTCCCCTTTCAAATAAAAGCAATTACTACCACAAGAAGAAACAAGAGTCATGATATATCAAATTTGAGTTAAGAAATGTTTACTATTTACTTCTTTCAGTGTGAAATTTCACAAAGTCCATAAAAGTATGTAATTGACTACAATCCAATAGGTGTAGACTTGAATATCCATCCATTAAGTTTGTACACTGCGTTTATTGCATAAAATTTATCTCTATAGTCAAGTCAGAGGAAAATCATCCATATCTTGGGTAGATAAATATAGTCACAATCATAAAATAAATTGAGTGACAAATCAAGCTAAATTTGATGCATGAAAAAATTGTTGCTACCTTTGTGGTTTCTCGACATAATCGAACAAACTCCATGAAGGGCCTTTGTACCAATTGTGTGTTGGCTTAGCTAGTTTGGGGACTCCATCTGCACAAAATAGACCCCCACATGTATGGTTTCAATGCAAGTCTTATGAGATGTGTCATATGATACAAAAATAGATTATACTTCAATATCTTAATACAAGAACATCTAAAAATTACTTGTCATTCACATAAAAAATAAATTTCAATGAATCATATGAATTACAAGCCATGTAATTTTACAATTTTTTTACTTAAAAATGCAATTCACCAATGCACTTGTTGATTGAGCTTTATGTCTTCTATATAACCATACACATTTAATGGAAGTACTAGATAACCAGTTGGGGAATTGAAGTCTCATAAAAGTAGGATGTTCCCTAGGCGATTTCCCCTTTTTAAATATAAAAATTACTTTCATAAGAATAAACTCAAATTATGCCCTTGGTTGATCTCCCCTTTTTCATAATAAGAATTATTTTCATATGAAGAAAAGAAAGTCATGGTATATCAATTTTGAGTTCATAATGTTTACCATTTACTTTGTTGAGTGCGGAATTTTGACCAGTTGCAGAAGTATTTAAGTGACTACAACCTAAGAGGTATTGACTCAAAGCTCCATCCCTTCGGTTTAAACACTAATTTTTTTGCACAAATAATAATCTATATAGTCAAGAAGGAGAAAATTCATTCATATTTGAATAGAGAAGTAAAATTTTAAAATTGCATGAAACAAAGAAAATGGTGAATGAAACTATATTTGGATCAATTTTTTTATCTCGGTTCAAATCTCAATTGAATAAAAAAGGATACATTAAGAACCTCTATATTAGTTGTTCGTCGACATGGATAGTTGGTAGACCCCATTTGAGCAGGTTAATACATGGTCTCAATACAAGTCTTAAGAGATGCATCCCACAATACTAAAAAATTCTTTGATTCAAGATTTTGGAAGAATAACATTTAGATTATCTTTTATGAAATCATCACTTTTCATTTCACATGAAAAGTAGTGTTTGACATATCCCATCTACTACAAGACATGTGATTGTACAATTTGACTGCTTCAAAATGTAATTCCCCAAACCATTTGTGGATTAAGCTTCAATTGTCTTCAATATAACTAGTGACAATAAGAAACATATTGGCCTAACAAATTGAAAGCAAGATTGCTAGAATTCTGCCCCCCTTATTGATGAAAACATTTAATGTTCATCTTAAGAAATTAAAGTCATGTTGTTTCAAATTTGAGTTGAGAAATGTTTGCCCTTTACATTGTTTAGTATGAAATTCATGAGTCTCTAAAAGTATGTATGTGACTGCAAAATAGGAGGTGTGTACTCAAAGATCCATCGCTAGGTTTATACCCTACATGATTTATCTCATAAAATATGTCTTTCTAATTTCAAATAGGTGGAATGTGATCCATCTCTTAAATAGAGAAATAAAACCATTTAAAAAAAGAAAAAAAGAAAATAAGGAATGGAGATATATTTTTGTTGTCCTTCTCCCCATTTGTCAAAATAAAATGTATATGGAAGGAAGGAAATGTATCCTCTTTATCAAAGAATTCTCATAGTTTACATCAAGGACAAGACTACACGATAATCATGATGAAAACAAGAAATGGTCTTGATATATAAAAAACCTCTCAATCAGGCCAAATAAGATTTTATAAATGCAATGTCATGTATAGATTAATATGCAAGGATGTATGACCAGTGATTAAATGAATGGCATGAAGTTCTCAATCATGTTTGCAAAGACCATATATAAAACTTACAGAAACATAAACCAACCTCTATTAAGTACAAAAGTACTCATCAACTTAGGGTTTTAATCCCCAAAAGGATTATATGCCATAGTATTGTAGGATCTAAGCCCAAGATAAGATTTTGTTAGTATTAAGTGTGTATGATTTCATGAAATATATAGTGTAATTCAATTGAAAGGTTCTTATATCTTGGAGTTAAGAGAAGGTCTAGCTAGGATGGTTGATAGTGGCGTGTGGTTGAGGTTGAGTATAGTTTTAGGAGTTAAATGGTTTAATTTAACAATATTGAAAACTTTGAATTTAAGGTATTCATCATATTGTTATAATTATGTAATCTTGTTGCTCATGCGTGTAGTGAAACCATATATTGTAGCCCAATCCTCTAGGTATTTGTTGACACCATTTTTTGTCTGCCCAAAATAGATGTTTATACACATTTTATATCTAGGTTCAAGTGTAAATCATTTTCAAACATGATAATCACCAACAGAAAGATAATGAAATTAAATCATAACATCTAAGAATGCTCAAATGAGAACATATGCAACTGTAAACTAAGAGAGTAATCATAGTGACATGTTGTCATGAGGCACTAAATGACCCATTAGATCGAGAGAAGAACTCGATAAGTCAAACATACCAAAAGACATTTAATTGAAAGTAAGACCAAACATCAAATCTGATGCCAAATCATGACGGGCAATTGTCATCCCTGGAGTTATTTGGATAAAGATCCTATGTTGTTCTATAATTAGGGTCACGTTTGTGAACTCAAACAAAAATTGTTACGATAGGGAAGATTTAAACCAAAATAAATGTCTACCTAATAGATACTCATCATGGAATACCTAGATGAGACATTTCCATAGAGAACAATAGGAACCTAACCAATTGTCTCAAACACAATTCCACCAAACAAATCCATATACCAAAATGATCAACCCAAATCATACCAAAGAACCAAATTTTTATTGGGTAAGTCGAGAGGCAATTTATTCATCTGCCCTCCCCTTGCAAGCAAACTCAAATTAGGAATACAAAGAACTAAATGCTAATTGAGAAACAACCTGAATTCTTTACACTAATTTTGATTCTCCATTATGATGTACCACGTCAGCTTTAATTTGCATCTGTTGGATTAAGCTTAATGTTGGATGTTGTGATGCACCTACATATGGGATCCCTAAATTTAATCATGAAAAGCTTGTTATATTCCTATCTTAAAAATAATTAGGAAAATAAACTTGGGTGCACAATGGAAGTGTGTCCACGCCTAGGATGTTTCTAACAAAAACAACAACTTTGGCCAAGTATATTACTGATATTTGGAAACTCAATGAATTAAGGGCATTTCGAACCCATGCATTTTAAATTCTAGGTTAATAATTGTGATGGAGACAAAGTTTCATGTAATTCTAATACTACATATCCCTTCCCACCTCTAAAAAGCAACCCCTCAACCATCACTTATAGGGTTTTAGGACTTAGAAAGTGGTTTCATTCAAAACCCCTTCGAACAACAAAGCCACCCCTAAAACCCTAGAAACCATAGGAAAAACCCTAATATGGGAGTCTTTTGATGGCACCTGAGGTATCAAAGGAAGGTTTAATTATTTCATCTTTATGACATCTAAGAAAGGTAAAAAATCTCTGCCATAATGTAGATCATGTTATATCCCCCCTTTATCTAATCACATGTGGTGTGATGATACAAGCACTCATGATTTCTCAATATATGTGTTTGTTAACACCCTATCATACATTATTTTACATTCACACACCAATTACATTGTGTTTTCATACTCTTGTAACTCATTCATGAAGTTGATTATCCACTTTCTCCCCATGTAGGCAATAATAATTTTTGGGCATGTGGGGGTGCTTAGCACCTTCTCCACACATGACTCATTCTGTACTCATATATCAGGTTGTATATCAGTTTGTCTAATAGGTTAAACATAGTTTAAATATGGGGGTTTGTGTGTTCTTGAATAAACATAGTGGTAGCTATATGATCTTATTTTCTACATGGCTCAGATCCACAACGAGATCACCTAATGTTTTCAATAAAAAAACATAATAGAAAATCTACCTAAGGGACAACAATGAAGTTTTCATTCACCATAGGGAGGCCAATAATCCAAATTTCCTAGTATAATAGGGTTTGACATGGATCCAAGTGCTCCTGTATGTCTAATGCTTTTCATGAATGTATTTCTGACATGCTTCTCTATATGCATGCAATGTGTACAAATATAAGTGGGTATACATCCTCATATGCCTAGAATTATGAAGGTATCTTTGTCATTGATCACAAGAGGGTGGTCACATGACCATTCCACCTTAAGACTAGGGTCAGGTGGGCATGCTTATGTCATGCACCCAACCCATGAGGATAAATATGTCATATTCGTTTCTCTCTGAATAGAAAGAGCGGTCATACTTGAGCACATTTGCCAGGAAGTGTTTCATATTAGTTGGATCATATCCTGATCACATTGAACACACCCCTTGTCTCATACATGCCATAGATTGTGTTTTTTGGAATTAGAAGGTATATCGAGGGTGATATCCTAAGTACAGTGATCCTATAGACCTACGTAGGTTGAGGAAAACTAATTCCATAAAGAAGTTAAAGACATCAATTTTCAAGCGTTGCAAATATAGGTGGGAATATTCTATCGAAATACTTACTGTTTAGAAGAGCTAAAATGGAGGATATATTCTTATAGTTTCCTTGAACACTTGATTGATAAACCCCTTCACTTAAAGTGTGATTTGTGACTTTTATAAATCCACTTTTCCACCAGTTTGTCAAAATGCTGTAAATTTGTTAATTTTGATAAAAATTTTATTTTCAAATCTTGAAATGTATCACAATGCTACCAAAATTTTGAACTCACTAAGTCCATTTTTTTTTCAAAACCATACTACATCAAAATGTTATCAAAATTTTGACTTTGATAAATACATCCTTTTGAAACCTAAAACACATAACAAATTCAGACTTTTGAAAACCCATATATCTCAAACCCCAAAGACACCAAAAGTTCTAAACTACAATATATTAAGGTTTTTAAACCCAAAAATATCTAAAATCTAATATTTGGTAAAATGAGATATATAAAACATAAACCACCACGAAATATTATACTTTGGTAACTTTCTATCTTTTCAAAATCCAAATTATGTTGAACTGCTAGTGAAAATTTAATTTTCTTTGCCCATCCTTGTCAAAAATTGAAGCACATGAAAGTACTATCTGAATTTTATATTTGGAACACAAAACTTTTGTATACACCAAATACATCAAAAAAAATTGAATATGGGGTCCTAAAAATCTTTTCAAAACATGTAGCACATAAAAATGCTCCAAAATTTTGACTTTTGTATAACCACCTTTACAAAACTTGAAACTTGACAAAAAGTTTGAATTTGATACAAAACAATGTTTTCCAAAAACCAAATTTATTTGAAATGATTTCTTAGTATAGCCCAAGTATTTGAAGCTCAATATATGTTGGAATGACAAAAAAAGTCTAACTTTGATATAAATCATTTTTCCAAAACTTGATTTAAATAAAAAATATATATAGTCTCTACATTGGTATGACTTTCTTTCCCAATAGTTACATGTCAAAGAACTATCACACATTGGAATCATCTAGTAAACTCATAACTCACACAAAGTTCTAAAGCTATTGATATTTTTCTTAAACAATAACAACATCAAATGCCTAAAATCATGTCGATATAGAATAACAACACCTAAAATTATGCTAGAGTACTCGTTGGAGTTCCTTAGAGGCCCATAACAATATTATTATACTACAAAAAGGTATCTTCCAAATGATCCCACAAATAAATGCTTTTTAGTCAATACAAAACTCTTCATCTTGCACTTTAGTGAATTCACTGTATTATCGCCACTTTCTACCTTCCAAATTTGGTTGGAGGCCCATAGACATAAAGGAATTGGATAGTCCCATCTAATCTAAGAAGATAAGAGGAGGTCATACATACTCAATTTCTTGAAAAGGAACCTCAACCCTCATCTCAAATTATACCATGTGTTGGGCCACCTATTCATCTGCTTCAAATTTCATGACCATGACAAAATCTTTACACCCCGCTATACATGTGTAAGGGTTAGCAGTTAGATTGTAAATTATCCTATGAGGTGATACATAATGAAATAATACCAGGTGAACTAGTGTGAGGTGCTTCTCTCTTACCAAAAGTGATCATGATGGACTCATGAAATTATGCCTATCATGACCAACAATCAATGCCCCTTGAAAACTGAGAAGCAAGTTTTACTTCCTTCATCATTCCGCCTCATGGGAACATAAAGAATCCTTATCCATGACCCTTATATATAAAGAGGAAAAAGGGTGAAATTTTGACAATATGTGGACATAAATCTCCCTTGCTACAGATAGGGAAAATTCACTTGCCCCAATCGGAATCCCTCATGACATGCAAGGTAAAAAATTTATGTGCAAAGAAATATTTGCAAGACATATCCTTATGCCATTTTGTTTGCCATGTAAATTGTGATACTTACATATTGAGTTAACATGTAATTCTATCCCCAGTTATACCAACTATAGCATGACCCACTTAAACAACACATATATGCTCTAATCAAGGACCCATTTTCCCTCAACCCTACAAGAAATGGTAGGAATTCTTTCGCTGATGGTCACTAGTGACATTGAAGAAAACCCATTGTAACATCCCATGATTTGAGGCCTCAAATAAAATGATATTTAAAGGATTGATCAGACTACTCATATACCAAGGTGTGCCTCCTTTTCAGGGATCCATCACTAAGAACTCTACAGTTAAGTGTGCCTAGTACATAGTAGTACTAGAATGGGTGACCTATTGAAAAGTTTATCCCAAGATGTGCATGAGTTAGGACAAAGCACACAGTCTAGGCTATTGGTACTCTATGGGACCATTCATCATTCCTGAAACTCTACTAAAGCCTTGGGTAGTGGGATCAGGTGTTACAAATAGTATTAGAGCCAATTCCCCTCGCTACGTTACAAATGGTATTAGAGCCAATTCCCTTCTAGTTGGTGGGGCTCACATGAGCATGTGGCATGGAGCTCTTCAGATGTGTAGTATAGGCATATTGGAAAGGACAATTTTTTGAGTCAAGATGGAGTCACCCTTATGCTGGTAGCCATGAATGGGAGATGGTTGTCCATCGACCATTCTGGGTATGCACTGAAATGGAGCGATGATTATGAGGCCATATAGATGAGCCTCAATGAGGACATCAAGAGTCTAAGTGGGGGAGATTGTAACACCCATGATTTGATGTGTTTGATTGGATTACCCATATCACCAAGGTGCACCTCTTTTCAGGGGGCACATCACTAAGAACTATGTAGTTAAGCATGCTCATCCCAAAGTAGTACTAGGATGGGTGACCAGTTGGGAAGTTGATCATTTTAGATGTGTGTGAGTCAGGACAAAGTGTGTAGTCGAGGCTAGTAGTGGTTTGTGGGTCAATTCGTTGTTCTTGAAACTCTACTAAAGCCTTGCACGATGGGCCCAGGTGTTACACTTATCATCCAATATGAATGTGATGGTTGTCAATCCTAGAATGGGGAAGTGGGGAACCATGACCTCCATTAACATAAGTTGATTCTCAGGCACCACATGCCATTCTCCAATACTATGTAGGACTATCACTTAACTAGTAAAGCCACTTTGAATCTAAAATGGCAATACTAAAGTAATATATGTTGAAGATCACTTTGAAAAAAGTGAGGGTGCCTATGTACCCATCATATTCAAGCCCATGTAGAACCACATTGCCACAAACAAGTGATGCATGCATGTGCCATTCTATCCTCAATACTATCAATTTAAGATCCAATTACAAATCCTCCATGACCAAATGCTACTACCAAGCAACATAAACCTCATTTTGGTGCACCTCAAGGCATGTCACTGGTTCCAATGTCAATGTGATCCTTCAAGAGCTTGGTTCTCATGAGAAGCCACCCATAGATGATGAAATTGAGATAGAGACATCAAACAAGGAAAATTAGACAACCGAGTCTTCTTCAAAAACCTCCCACTTCCTTTAGTACCCTTTGTGTATGAACCGTAATTTGGTATATGATCTCAAATCATATTAAAACTCTAGATCAAAAGAACAATATTTCTAAATTTCCCTAGGTCATACCCTAACAATGATTAACTAGATTGTGACTCTAGTTAGATATAATAAATGATAATTAACTGTAGCACACATTTAATCATAATTTCACAAAATTTCAGTATGATTTTACACCTGATTACTCATATTGTAATTTTATTCCATAAATTGTGGCCCTAAATAACGAATAAAATAAACATAATGGTTTGCAACTGACCTTTTTAATTTTCATAATTTAGACTCCATAAAATTTGTATGTGCTTAATACAATAATAATTTACACCCTTCGAAGAATGATTATCTAGTTCTTCTTAACTAATCCTTAATGATTAATGCATCTTTATCCTAAAAAGGAAAGAAAAAGTAGTTTTGATTTTAATATATAATAGATTGGTAATCCTCATGAGGTAAATAGGAAACATACCAAATTTGGTTCCAATGAAACAAGCCTAGACCCCTCATTTAATATAGGAAATAAAATATAAGATCAACAAATTAATTGATCAATATTTAATCAATATCACCAGATTTAATATTATTTCACTTGATTTTGATGTCCCATGGGCCTTTTATTTCTTTCTTTTTTGATCTAGTGTGATGTGCCTCATGCGTCCTCCCTTGCTTCAGGTTACATGATCAATGCACTCTGAAGTTCCAATTCAATAAGGACAAGAAGTCTTATAGATCCAATGATGTACTTCATTTCCCCTGCCTGACTCCTCCTAATAGTAGGACTCTATGGTCCCATACATGATCTCTGGGCAACCTCTTCCTCCCTTCATAATATCATCTTAATTCTTTCACTGTGATGGTTTCATATCATCTATAAAAGAACCTTGATCCCAAGTTTGAGTGAATCTCATGTCCTCAACACTCCAAATGAACCTAGACTTAGTATCTTAGTCAAGACTAATCTCCACCTTCTTTCTATTCCATCTTAGATACCCAAGTATCACTACTACATAAAAGCCTTTTAGCGTCAGTTATTTAAGCTCTTTAGTGTCGGTTTCAAAGCGACACCCAAGTGGGTGCCGCTAAAGGGGGACACCTTCGGCGTCGGATCCTAACTGACGGCAAAACCTTTTTCGCCACCGAAAACGCGCTAGCAAAGGGACTATATGCATCAGTTGTTTAGTAAACAACTGCCGCCTAAACTCTTCCCGCCACCAAAACACGCCAGCAAAGGGATTATAGGCGTCGGTTTTCTAAGAGAAACTGACGCCACATCATCTGAACCGACATTGATTTTGTGATAATAACTGACGCCCTATCCCATGTCTGCCACCACGTCCGTGTTGTGCCTGGTCACATAGACATCGGTTTTAGGTGGAAAACCACCGCCGTATATCATAGGTGTCGGTTTTGTTCAAATAACTGACGCCTATGTTTTTATTTTATTTTTTCTATCAGTCTGCAGATCTGCTGTGACTGGTCGCAGGATGAGAAACCTGCAGTTCAGTTATGAACTGTAGGTTTTACGACATCCATTGATATCAGCCAACAACAGGCCACAAACCTGAAAAATTAACATGATGGACAATATTATATATATGTGATTCACACTCATGTATAAGAACATTTAATTCATATTACTTTTTTTCATCACACGCATGTAGAAACCAGTAGCAACCTACGGTTCCATTTATTTCATCTCTTTTCACATTCAGACACATGTAGAAACATTCATATATTGATGATTTTCACACACATGACAATTCATAAAAATTCATTCACATTCACACAAAATTAATTATGAGAACAAAGTTATTCTTTATTCATCATTGTCAACAAAATCATATTGAAGAGACATGAAACAGCAAAAGAAGCCACAATGAAGAGAAGCATGATACAGATACAATACATAAAGTGTAGCACGCACAAGTGTTTTAGATTCATATAACAACATGACAGACTAACACATATATAGTGCATAACAACAGCAGTGCCGAATTTACATACAACACTAGCTTAGTACATATATAGTGGGACTAAGGTGACGATCCCACCTGCTAAAACAGGTTACCGACAACTACATGTCGTGATTCAGCAACCGTATGCATTAGCAGGAGGACAAACATATTTCACCACGAGTTAACATTGAAGAAGGTCTACTAACCTACACTGAGCTAAACAAGTTTATCAGTACTACATTGAAGAAGGTCTACTAACCTCTCTCGCCACATAACCCTCAATAATACTCCCTTCAGGCCGATAACGGTTTCGAACATCACCTTTAAAAACGCTCATGTATCGTTCAAAGAAATACATTCAATGCAAGAAAATTGGTCCCAACATTTTCACTTCCCTAGTCAAGTGGACAACAAGATGTACCATGATATCAAAGAACGACGGAGGAAAATACATCTCAAGCTGACATAGGGTAACAACCACTTCTCTTTGCAAATTATCGAGAGTATCAGGGTCAATAACTTTGCTGCACAGACTGTTGAAAAAGAAATAAAGTCTGGTGATTGCAAACCTTACATGCTTCGGCAATATAGATCTAATTGCCACTGGCAATATTTGTTTCATTAGAATGTGACAATCATGAGATTTAAGACCTATCAACTTTAGATATTTCATTGATACCAATGTACGGATGTTGGATGAGTAACCCTGTGGCACCTTAACATTTACCAAGCATTCACAAAATGCTTTCTTCTCCTTTCTAGACAACGTGTAACAAGAGGGGGGTAAGTATATTCTCCGATCGCTACTAACTACTTCTGTTAATTCTGTCCTTATTCCCATTTCACGTAGGTCCATTCTGGATTTTATCCCATCTTTAGTCTTACCTGGTATATTCAACAGAGTACCGATGACGCTATCACATACATTTTTCTCAACGTGCATGACATCGATACAATGCCTGACTGTCAAAGAACTCCAATAAGGAAGATCCCAAAGTATCGACTTCTTCTTGAATAAAGACTTGTCACTCCTTGTAGCCATCGTACATTGTGATCTCTTACCAAATTCATTGGCAATATCTTTCACTCTTTCATAAACATCCTCCCCTGATATAGGTTTAGGTGCACTACGTTCCTCATTCCGTCCATTGAATGCTTTGCGCAACCTACGATACGGATGAAATTTTAGAAGAAACCTTCGATGAGCAAGATATACAGTCTTGCCGCCGTGTTTTAGTCATATTGAATCAGTGTTCTCTTCACATATACGACACACTTTAGATCCTTTGACACTATATCCAGACAAATTCCCATATGTTGGAAAGTCATTCATAGTGTAAAACAACATAACGTGCAAACAAATTGTCTCTCTTCATGAAGCATCATAGGCCATCACACCTTCACCCCAGAGTTTCTTTAAGTCATCAATCAGAGGTTCAAGATAAACATCGGTATCATTTCCAGGTTGTTTAGGGCCCGATATCAACAACGACAACATAACGTACTAATTTTTCATACACAACCAGGGAGGAAGATTGTATATAACAAGCATGACTGGCCAAGTGCTATGTTGGCTGCTCAATGTCCCGTACAGATTCATCCCATCTGTATAAAGCCCAAGTCTTAGATTCCTGTCCTCTTCACCGAATTCAGGGTACAATAAATCAATCTTCTTCCACTGTGGGGAATCAGACGCATGTCGTAGGATCCCATCATTATTTTTCTTAACATCTGCATGCCACCTCAAATTCTTCGCATCTATAGGATTGGCAAACAAGAGTTGAAACTGTGGTATTATAGGTAGATACCACATCACCTTGGAGGGAGAACCAGTTTTGGACTCCCCCGAAGTCGTCAATTTATACCTTGACGCACCACATTTCGGACAATCTTTCAAATCCGCATAGTCCTTTTGAAATAATACACAATCATTCTTGCATGCGTGTATCTTCTTGGCCTCCATTCTCATTGGGCACAACAATTTCTTTAACCGGTATCACTAGTACAGGAATGGTCTGTAGTGTCGGTTTTTTTAAGCCTGCAACGTCACTTTATAACCGACGCCTAAGTGATCATCGCTATAGAATTTGCTCTATAGCGTCGGTTTATTTAACCAAATAAAACCGACCTTATAGAGTAAACACCGATGCAAAAGGTTGTAAAATTTTTTACCTAGGCGAGAAAAAAGAAGCCTGTAAGGTCGGTTATTCGAAAAAAACTGACCCTGTAAACGGTCTCGGTCGAGAAAATTGTCGACCGAAATATTTTCGGTCGACAATTTTCTCGACCGAGAGAATTTACATGGTCGTTTTTTTGGAATAACCGACCCTAAAGATTGATTAAACATTTCAGTGTACTCTTCGGTCGAGAAAATTGTCGACTGAGAGAGTTTACAGGGTCGGTTTTTTTGGAACAACCGACCCTAAATATTGAATAAACATTTCAGTGTACCCCTTGGTCGAGAAAATTATCGACTGAGAGTGTTTATAGGGTCGGTTTTTTTGGAATAACTGACCCTAAAGATTGAATAAATATTTTAGTGTACCCCTCGGTCAAGTAAATTGTCAACTGAAAATATTTCGATC
This sequence comes from Alisma plantago-aquatica, assembly GCA_963693085.1. Classification (NCBI taxonomy): domain Eukaryota; kingdom Viridiplantae; phylum Streptophyta; class Magnoliopsida; order Alismatales; family Alismataceae; genus Alisma; species Alisma plantago-aquatica. The sequence continues at coordinate 1,016,335,533 of OY856410.1, forward strand.
GACAAACTTGTCGACCGAGGAGTACACTGAAAATGTTTATTCAATCTTTAAGGTCGGTTTTTGTAAATAACTGACCTTATAGAGGACATTTAGAGTCGGTTTTGTACAAAAACCGACGCTAGAAGTTATATTTCGGTCAAAAAAAAATTCGACCGAAGAGTGTACACTAAATTCAATCTTTAGGGTTGGTTATTTAAAAAACTGACGCTAGAAGTTACGATTTTTTTTAAAATTTCTGCAAAAATTGATATAGAACAGAAGAACAAGAATATTCATATATTCTAGGAGAGGGGAGCATTGATGCTCAACCGTCACCATTCAAAACCACACATTCATAACAAAAATGATTCATAATCACATCATAATTTACAAAATGATAGAGTGCAAGTCTGAGATGACAGATACAAAAAGTAAATATATGAAAGAGTACTCAAACCACATACATAAATGGAGCCGACATATTTAATCCAATGCTATATCGACTTCATTTATAAAAGACTCTGACCACTCTTCTCAGAATTCATCCAAGTCCACATGTGTGTAAGGCTGAGTTGTAAAGATTTGTAACAGAAAATGCACATGCTAATATTTTATAAAATGACTACAATCACTTGTAAATTTATGATGTTATTCTTTATTACCTGACTTATAGTCTGAATGTCATGTGATGCTTGTTTGACAATAGCTTGCATATATTTCATTACATAGTAGCCACAAGCCCAGTCATTATTTTGCATAGGACACTACAAATAACAAATTATACTTAATGTTAGTAAACTACTATAAACAGCAATTGAGATAAGAGTATAAGAGTTGACATATTACAGTTGAAAATTAATACATATAAGAGTAAGCAGTTGTCAAAGTAGCTACCTTGACATTTTTCAAAGTCAATGTCTTTAATTTTATGGGTATTTGTCCTCCATCTTCACGAAAAGCCTTTATACCCCTATCAATTAAATGATAGTTGGTAAAATAGAAATTGTAAATAGAAATATCATATTGAAGCATTGATTAAATTTATGCTTACTCCATAGCTGGCAATTTCAGTTTATGACTCCTTGTTGTTTTACCCATTGAGTTAAGATAATAAAGAGTCATCAATTTTGGGGCAATCACCACTAATTCCCAATGTCTAGCTCTGAGTAAGAATAAAACAAACATTAAAATAAATAATTTTATTCATTATTAAAATTATATTGAATAATAATACTTACTGGACATTAAAAGGAATTAGGATAATTTCCTTCCCCTCACTAGCAAAATATTTGAATGCATCAGAGAAGTACTCATTCACATCCTCAATATGTGTCCCCACCTGACTAGTGACCGAAGGAACTAAGAATCCAACATTCTTTATATCAAAGTTTGTGACCTCGGTATATAAATGGCTGTTAAACATTTGTAATTATTTTCATATGTAGAAATAAGCTAGAAATGTGTATAGGAATTTTCTATATATATTGATAGATCCTTACCTTATCCATACTTCTATTATCGAAGTGTTCATCCAATCATACTGAAACAAATCTATAATATCATCAAGAAAAATAAAATTCTCAAAGTCCCTCCCAACTACATCTTGTGTTAAATTGACCAACATATGTGATTCCGATCTTTGGTTGGCTAAGTATCGACACAAACATTTAGATTTGCTTCCCAATTCGTCGAATGTAGTTTCAGGAATGAAAGATGGCTTGGGCATAGGAGGATGAGTAGTAGAAGTTTTACTTTTTGGTTTACAAACCTGTTAATTAAATTACATACTTATATTACACGAGTTCATATATGCAGTCAAATATGAAAAATATGGTAGAAATAAGGTATACCTTGTCATTGATAACCAAGTGTCTAGGCCAACCCACCATAGCACCCTCAGCTTCTTCAACTGTACTATATTCAGGATTAGGTATGGGTAGTGGTTTGTCCCCCATTCCGTCATACACAAGATGGATGGACACACGGCAAATGTCATCAGTAATTTGTTGGCAATGTAATGTACCACCAAGGTTGTACACCTTGTCCGCTGCCACAACATTATATTCTGAAACCTCCACTACAAGTTTACAGTTCATACCAACCTAGATTGAAATAATATAAGTTATATAAGAAACAGTAGAACATATACATGTTACAACTATATATATTATCATATATTTATCATACTAATAACACAACATATAGAACAAAAACTTACTGCAGATTATTGTGGTGGGTCATCGGGAGTGCTCCCATGACCTTCTACAACTGTAGCATGGGCTTGTACCTCATGACTTGAGAGACGCGCAGTATGTATAGGTTGAGAAGGTTGAGTAGGCTGAAATGAAGACATTATTTCTTTTACTTTCTGCGCTACTAATTTTTCAACATACTCTTGTGTAAGACCTCCTGCACGACCTCTTTTAGATTGCGAAGGGCCAAAATAAGACTTGAATCCTATGCCAGCTCCTAATCCCCTAACACGGCCAGGATGCTCCTTCGTACCAAGAGCAACTGCTAGTTCATCCATGTTGCCAGTTGGGATGAACTTTCCTTCCTTCCTTTGCTCGTGGAGATCAATCTATTCATAGTTAATAAAAATATTAAATCACAATATCAATTAGATATAAATAAATCTAAGTTTGTGGGAGTTACTCTTTACTTAGTTGGGATAAACCTACCATATTTTGTGCCACCTCCTTAGTTGCAGGGTTGGCAATTTCACCAGCTCGATTCTTTCTAGCATCAATCCATGTCAAGTGTCGGGGTGGTCGCTCAACTTGAGTTGTACTAGATTCTTCTCCAGAAGATGATTGCTTCTCTTGTAGTTGGCGGCGGAAGGCATAACCACTGGGCCCCAAGCGATGGTCATGCACATTTTTAGCCTGGTGAATAGCTTGATCATTTAAAATGAGGTAATTGCAATTTAGACTTGGCAAACATGTATAAAAAGATTCACCTACTTAATTGTATAAAATTAAATATTCATACAATACATCACAATCTTTATTACCTAAAACTCTTCCGATCTCCTAGCTGCAACAAATCTTTCCCAGACCTCAGGATCTATAAAAATATATACATCTGTAGCTTTCTTGTTTTGTTTAGGATTATTTATAAATTCCCTTACAAGATATGTCTTAAAACCCCTCCATCGTACACCACAACATTGTAGCACTCTTTTCTTGTGATCTTTTTCATTTAGATGAAAAACACCCTATACATACAAAAGAAGCAATTAATAATGTTGTTTTGAAAAGGAATTAATTCCAAGCAAACTAAATTAGAATCAATAGATAAAAAACATATTAAAATAATATCACTTCCACTCACAGATATATCTTTCCATAAGAGGTCTTTTTTGGCATTAGGAACATCATGCCAAGTTTCTATATCTATTGCCACCTTACTACGCGCGGTCGCCCCTACATAATGCTTGAAAGCACTAGCATGTTCCCCAACAGGTGCTCCTGTCATATCAAACTGGACTGGCAATTTATCCCCTTTAGCCCTGAGCTCCTGCAGCCTACACATCAATGTAGGACCTCTAATTTTCTTAGCATCACCACTACCATCCTCATGGTGCTCATGCTCAGAATGTTCATCTTCACTCGCCATTTTAGAACCTGCAAGTATACATGATAAAAAAAGTGATAATAAAAGCACAAGTGATAAGGTATACATGATAATAAAATAAATAATTCAAAGAATACATGCCTTTAGTATTGGTTGAGTTGTTAGTCAAGGAAAATTCCTTCAGCATGGTCTTGACATTTATAATATTCATCGATGTTATTTTCAACATTTACACTTGGAAAACCAACTGAGAATGGACTGGAATCTTCATACTTTTCGTAGTATTCTTCTTCATTTATAGGATCTACAGTAAACTGTCTTTTTCCATTAAGAACGACAGACCAATTTTTATTTGCCGGGTCATCAATATAGAATACTTGTTTTGCTTGGTTTGCCATGATGAATGGCTCATCTTTGAAACCAATATTTTCAAAATTCACCAATTTGAAACCCAACTCATCCACTAAAACTCCTTTGTTGTTATCAACCCAATTACACCTAAATATAGGAACTCGAAAATTTGTATAGTCCATTTCCCATATGTCCTCAATGACGCCGTAATATGACATCCCAGCTTCGCGTGGTCTTTTATCTTTGGCACTAGCAAAATACAATGAACAAGCTTTAACAGTGACCCTACTATTTTGAACTACACTACTTTCATCTTGAAGCTTTGTGTAGTATGAAAATCCGTTAATGTCATAACCTTCATATGACATGACATCCATTTTTGGCTTAAAGGCAAGCCATTTTATGTTCTCAGCAACATTATTTGGTGATTCAGATAGTTGATTAAATACTTTCTCTTCAAACCACCTAATAAATGTTCGATTATGCTCTCTTGCAAGCCACATTGAACTAGATCGTTGATGATTTCTCTTGATAAGATCATTGTGTTCTGTGATGTAGCTACTAACTTCATCGATGTTGTGTAAAATATACAAATGTGCTTGTTCCCACAACTCATGAATGATTCCTTTCACTCATCCTCCCAGAGTTCCTTTGCCACAATAAGATCCAGTGTGATGAGAATTTTTTTGATCGCTACAAGTTTCATTGCAATTCAAAAAATCATTATAAAAATCCATCACCTCCCTAGCCACGTAACCCTCAACAATACTCCCTTCAGGACGATAACGATTCCGAACATCACCTTTAAAAACACTCATGTAGCATTCAAATGGATACATCCAGTGTAAGAAAATTGGACCCAACATCTTCACCTCCCTTGTAATATGTACTACAAGATGAACCATGATATCAAAAAATGAAGGAGGAAAGTACATTTCAAGCTGACACATGGTAACAATTACATCTTTCTATAATTTATCGAGAGTATCAGGATGTATCACTTTGTTGCATATTTCATTGAAGAAGAAACAGAGTCTTGTGATTGCAAACCTTACATGCTTCGGCAATATAGATCGAATAGCCACAGGTAAAATTTGTTGCATTAAGATGTGACAATCGTGAGATTTGAGACCTATCAGTTTCATATCCTTCATTGATACCAATCTATGAATATTAGAAGAGTATCCTTGTGGAACCTTAATATTATACAAGAACTCACAGAAAGTCTTTTTCTCTTTCTTTGACAAAGTGTAACAAGCCGCTGGCAAATATGTGCGGCAACCCCTGATCTCCACTGATAATTCTTTTTTAATACCCATTAATTCTAAATCTTTTCTAGATTTGATGCCATCTTTAGTCTTTCCTGGTATGTTCAATAGCGTACCGATGATGCTATCACAAATATTTTTTTCAACATGCATGACGTCAATGCAGTGTCTAATTGCCAAAGATCTCCAATAAGGAAGATCCCAGAATATTGACCTCTTCTTGTATAGAGATTTATCACATGCGAGTGTATGACTACTTGAACTCTTTCCAAATTTATTAACAATATGTTTCACCCTATCATATACAACATTTCCTGGTATAGGTGTAGGAGCACTTCGTTCCTCAGTTGACCCATTAAAGGTTTTACGTTGCCTTCGATAAGGATGCACTGGTGGGAGAAATCTCCGATGACCAAGATATACGATTTTACCACCATGTTTCAGTCTGATTGAATCTGTATTTTCATAACAAACAGGACATGCTTTGTATCCTTTTATGCTATATCCAGACAAATTTCCATAAGCTGGAAAGTCATTAATCGTGCAAAATAACATAGCACGCAAACTGAATATCTCTTTACGTGAAGCATCATATGTCATAATACCTTCTTCCCATAGTTTCATTAGGTCATCAATTAGAGGTTGAAGGTAAACATCAATTATCATTTCCAGGTTGCTTGGGCCCTGATATCAATATTGACAACATCACATACTTATTTTTCATACACAACCAAGGAGGAAGATTGTATATAACAATCATAACAGGCCAGATGCTATGTTGGTTGCTTAATGTACCATAGGGATTCATTCCATCTGTACAGAGTCCAAGTCTTAGGTTTCTTGGTTCTTTACCAAATTGAGGGTATAATAAATCAATTTTCTTCCATTGTGGTGAATCAGATGCATGTCGTAGGATGCCATCATCATTGACCTTTAACTCCCCATGCCAAGACAAATTTTATGCATCTTCTGTATTAGCAAATAAGCGTTGAAATTGTGGTATTATTGGTAGATACCACATCACCTTGGCAGGAGAGCCATTTTTAGCCTTAGCTAAATTTGTAGTCTTATACCTTGACACACCACATTTTGGACAATTTATCAAATTACTATAGTCCTTCTGAAATAACACACAATCATTTGGACATGCATGAATCTTCTTTGCCTCCATTCCCATTGGGTACATTATTTTCTTTGCTTGATATGTTGAAATTGGAAGCTCGTTGCCTTCAGGAAGAATTTCCTTTAACAAAGACAACAGTGAAGTGAAACTCTTATCGCTCCACCAGTTTTGAGCTTTAAGAGTATATAATCGCATCACAACACTCAACCTCGTGAACTTAGTACAACCCTTATATAATGGTTTTTCAGCATCATGGATAATGTTTACAAATAAAGAAGGTGGATCAACGACATTGTCCCAACAACTACGTAGCATCTCATCAACCATATCATCCTGAATATGGTCATCTTGAATCGGTTTATCATTAATATTATCATCATTATCTATATCTTCTATGCCACAACTATTAGTATCGACATTTTATGATCTATAATTCAATTTCTCTCCATGCCAATACCATTCATTATAACCTTGTATGATCCCATTGCATATGACATGATTCTTAATTTCCTCACCAGTATCAACTTTCAAATTGTTACAACAATTTCTACATGGACAATATAGCCTATATGTAGGTAGTTTCCTATGTTCCTCAACAAATCTGATAAATTCATCAAGACCTTTGGCAAACTCTGGACTGCAACGGTTCTTGATAGACATCCAACTTCGATCCATTTTCTATATCACATTTAAATTAATTATAAAACTAACAATTTAATATTGATAATATAATAATCTGTAAGTTTTTATTGATAGGAATTTAATTTTATATACTAAAGTGTACCACCTATCCCATTTTTGAATATTTAATCTCACTAGTAACTGTATAATGTATGTTTAGTTTTGAAGAAAATTTCAGCAGTATTTCCCCTAAGTTCTCCAAGTACACTGATGTAAATGGCAAATAACCACTCACATATGTACCCAGAGAACAAATGAAGAAATCCTACTAAAATAATCTACAAAACTAAACATACATTATACAGGTACATCCTAAGTGAGATTAAAATATCCAAAAACAGTCCCAAACCGGGGACTATCCAAATTTTACTCCTAATGAGTAAATTTTGAACGGGTTTCTAAGTTAATATATAAATGCATCAACCCTAAAATGTCAATCTAAGAGTACACATGTCTAATCTCGTATTAATTTCTAGAATTTATATAATGATTACATATGAAAAAAGACATGTTTTTATTATTTGGTTATCAAATCATATCAAATGAAAAATACTTGTACAAATTATCAAAGTAAGTCCGTTTCCAACAGTCCAAAGATTGAAATCATTATAATATTTAGAACTATTTGTGAACATTACAACAATATGATTTAAACATTTATAGCTCACACATAAATAAGGATCAGGTCCACTCTCAGTCGACAATTAGTCGACCGAGTGCCCACCTGCGCGCAGCATCCAGATCCACTCTCGGTCGATGAATTCGTCGACCGAGAGTGGACCTGGACGCTGCGCGCAGGTGGGCACTCGGTCGACTAATTGTCGACCGAGAGTGGACCTGGACGCAACCATGGCGACGGGCAGGAACGAAGGAACGGAAGCGGAGAACTTACTTGGAAATGGCAGCAACCTTCGTGGAGGATGAGATGACCTTCATGGAGAGGCGGCGGCCTTCGTGGAAGAGTGGAGAGGCGATGACGACGAGCTCTATTTGGCGGTGACGACGAGCTCTATTTTCCGGCGAAGACGAGCTCTATTTTGCGGCGCAGAGAGTGGCAACGGCCCAGACACCACAATCCTTTAGCGGCGCAAAGAGGTGGCACGGCTTCACGGAGAGGAGGCAAGGGCTTCGCGGTGGGAATGACACAAGAAAGAAAGGGTTTCGCGGCGTCGCGGGAGAGAAAAATAGAACAGAAAGGTTTTCGCGGGAGGAAGAAAGACTAGGTTTCAGCTTTTTCACTTAGAGAAAGACATGTAGTGTCGGTTAAACAAAACAAACTGACGCTACAGATAAGCAGTGCCCGTGTCGTGTTATTTAAAAATACTCAAACTCATCCTCGGTCGAGGAATTTGTCGACCGAAAAGTCCTCTAGGGTCGGTTTTAAGGAAATACCCGACGCTACTTGTGCTTATACGAAGGAATCTGGCTCCATCTCGGTCGACGATTTTATCGACCGAGCGGTTATCGGTCGACAATATTGTCGACCAAAGAGCCCTCTAGGGTCGGTTTAAAGGAAATATCCGACGCTACAAGTGCTTATATGAAGGAAATCTAGCTCCTTTCGGTGGACGATTTTATCGACCGAGTGGTTATCGGTCGACAAATTCGTCGAACGAGAAGGAGCCAGATTTCCTTCGTATAAGCACCTCTAGGGTCGGTTTTTTCCTTATAACTGACCCTAGAGGTTCTTATACATGTGTGAAAAACAAAACTGGATCCTAAGTTTATCTCGGTCGACAATATTGTCGATTGAAGAGGACTTTAGGGTCGGTTATAAAGAAAAAACTGACCCTAGAGGTGCTTCTAAGAAGGAAATCTGGCTCCTTTCGGTCGATGAATTTGTCGACCGATATCTATCGAGGATGTGTGAACTAAACTGGATCAAAAATTCATGTCGGTCGATAATAATTGTCGACCGAGGAGCGTTTAGGGTCGATTATAAAGAAAAAACCGACCCGAGAGGTGCTTATACACGTGAAATCGGGCTCCTACTCGGTCGACGATTTGTCGACCGAGACACTTTCGATCGACAAATTCGTCGACCGAGAAGAGCTCTAGGATCGGCTATAAGGAAAAAACCGACCCTAAAGTCCTCCTCGGTCGACAATATTAATGATCGAAAGTGTCTCGGTCGACAATATTTTCGACCGAGATTAACCCTATTTTAATGTTTTAAATTAAGTACCAAGTGTTTGTATGAGTGTGCGGTTGTGACACTATTGTAGGGGATGACCTATCTAAGTGTTGTAAATGGATAGGTAAGATCTAACGCTTGATTTACAAGATATCTAAGTACTTGTACAAGATTTTACATGATATCCAATATAATCATTTTGTATGACTCTTTAGTTCTCCCCCTTAATTTTATGCTATGCTCCCCCTTAAAGAGATATTTAATTTTAAAACCAAGTGATGCTTTGTCAAATTTAGCCATAATTTATTTTTCAATCATTTGAAATAACAATATTCTTATATAACATGTATATGTCCAAATGAAGCCATGGAAAACACTTTTATTCATAACAATTTAATGCCCATACACTTTATAATTAAGATGAAGCATGACATACTTGCTTTATAAAAAGATATTCATTACAATCATTACAAAGATATCTCATAATCTCACTGAAAAGACCGAAGGATTACATCAATGTCTAGGTCTTTTCCAAGAAAGGGCTCAGCTCCATAATATTTGACCAGTGTCTGCCACTCCAAGGCACCTGTCATGGTTAAGGCATAAGCCTCCAAGAAGGTGGGAACACGATCAAAGTGAAAGTGGGCGGCAATGTCTTGAAGTTGAATTGGGGAAAACTGAGTATGTGTGAGATCAGGAGATGGTGGAGGTGGAATTTGATAGTAGTTGTAGGAAGGATTGTATGGATTTATCATGCCAGGATTAAGGGAATAGGGATATTCATCAGGTTGGTTAGGAGAGAGAGTTTGCATCCATTGGTTTAAATAAGTCATGGCATGGTGATTATAATCCAATTGCTTACTTAGGTGATATTGGGATCCAGCAATGTATGTCAAGGTGTTTGTAATAGGATCATGGGGTAGGTTGGTAGGAAGAGGTGGTGGAGGTATGTCTTGGGTGGATGTCTCCCCTTCAGTCCTAGCCCTTTTGTGGCCAAAGTTGATTCCCATCTTTTCCACCATATTTTTACTTATCTTTTGGGGTTTTCTATCCCATGTGTAACCTAAGCCGTCCTCAATATTCTTCTTAAGAAAATGTTGAGTGGTTTGGTGTTACGACCCCACCTCCCGATAACCCCCAATTAAGGGAGACCAAGAGGTCGAAGCCGCACCCATAACTTCTGGATCAAAGGTTCAGCAATTAACCAATAATAATTATCGAATTTTAACAGACTATACTGAAAAGCTGTAAGAAAATAAATTTTGCATACCTTTTGAAATTTTGGATTTCTATCTTCTATCCACTTAATGATTCTATGCTAACTAATCCTCCTTGTATTTTTTCTTCATGTATTTCGCAATGTGATGATTTACTGTTTGTCCTTTTGGCTTGTACCTAAAACGCCGACAAACAAAACGTCGGTCAACCGAAGATGGTATGTGGGGGAAACAATAAACATGCAACTATGATAACAATGTAATCATTCAATTAATCATTTAACAAACAAGATTATGTTTTAGATATAACTCCACGATCCAAGGGTACCCTATCCTCTGTGTTGTCCCCATTAAACCCCTCATGATCCACCTATAAGTGAACCGGTTTCTAGGGTTGAGTCACATGGCACTACTCTTAAGTAGACCACTCCTTAACTCGGGGTATGCTAAAGAGTCTCATGGCACTACACGTAGGTAGCCCAGTTTCTAACTCACGGTAACCTAGACCTTGCTCTAGGATTACCCCTTTTTTAGCCTTTTCAAAGTAACAGAGGTGGACTCGGATCTAGCCAGTTATATATGCACATTTATAGTGATAATCATAGTCACTTTATAGTTGCATGAAATAAATAAACATCCAACAGTTTAGTTGCATTCAATGCGATTAAACATCCGGGAATCCATCGAGAAACTAAAGCGGTTATTCATAATCGTAACCACATACCTGATTTGGTGAGTCGTGCAGATTATTCAACATATACTTCATGTGTATACAATTAAGTCAATCAACAGATCCAAGCAAGTAATTCAATCATCACATAGTTCCTGAAATAAATATGTACTCTATTTATTACATACTTTATCAAGAAACTACTTTATTGACTTGGATTCTCTTTCTAGGGTTTCTAATCCGCATTAGAGTTTCTTATATCATTTTCTCAAACTTTATCCATTTTAGGTCAACAAACCCTAAAATACTCTTTTCCATTTATATGAACCTTAATTGCTCAACTATTCATTTTAATAGTCTTTTATACCCAAATTGACTTAGGATCATCATATCCCTATTTATTCATGGATTTGAACCATTAAAACAATTAAAAGACATATTTATCTAAATTAGGGTTTTCAAGCTCATTAGTGCATAATTATGCACGAAACCCTAAATTAATCCAATTATATAAAAAGATCATCTTTTAGATCCTATTTTCACTTTTATTAACAATAGGTTAATATTAGCTTGAATTATCCACATTAAATCCATCTATCATCAAATCTAAGGTCTTCCCTTAATTAAAACACTAAAGATGATAACTTTGTGTACTTTTCCAATTTCAAGCATATAAACTCTAAATTAGACTAATCATGTGCAAAGTTCTTCCTTTTTGAACATAATATACTTTTTTTTACATTTAACAGATTAATATCAACTCTAAAGATCCATTAAACCCTATTAAACACTTTATTCATTTCAAAATAGGGTTTCTTAATCTTTAATTCATTAAAGATGATAATTTAAACTATATTTCGAACTATGATCAGATTCAGGCTATAAAACTATTTTTATTGGATTCCTTGTGTTCTTCTGATCAAAATTCATATATAAACTTTTATCATCCGAGCTACGAATCTTAAGTTATGAAATTTGCAAAATCACTTACTTTTGGGCCAATCAGAACGCGCCACTTGTCCTACTCCATGCAACGTTGCCTTGTAGATTTGAAAACATAACGAAAAGACGTGACTGCCCTTCACTTAAACGATCGACACTTCATACCCCGGAGGGTATTTCCGTCCAACGCACCTTCTCTTCTTCTTCTTCCTCGAGTCACTGATTTGCAGCCACCCTAGCGGCCGCCTTACAGCTTTGGCGCGGCTCCCGTGCTTAGCTCCAGGCCCCATCCTCATCGGGAAAGCATCCTCCATCTCCGCCATGCCCATGCGCACCCAAGGTGCCTCAAAACCATGGCCAAGCTGGCCGGTATCCGCACGCAAAGGCAGAAGAACGGCGCTGCTCTTGCAGCCGTGCTGCCACTTCTGTACACGGCCAGAGAGGAGGGAAGACTACCGAGCCTTTCCCTTGAGTTCGTGGGAGTAGCATGGTCCTAAGGTAGCCTCTCCATGGCCCCTCAGATCCAAGGATAGGGTTATACCCTTTTCGTTAGGGTTAGGACAAAAAGAAAAGGAGAAAGGGTGGTAGTGTGTGAAACTTCTCTGGATCTCGCCCAGGACCTTACCCCTTTTATAGGGTGAGTATCCATGCCCCATAAGGCTTGCCCCCGAAGCAACCAACCCTCTTCCAAAAAGGAAAGTGATTCCTTCACTACTAAGCAAGTTTCTTTCTCATTATCATCTTATTAAAACAACATATTTATTGGGTTTTTAGAAATACGAAAATATTCTCCCTTATTCTCTTTTGACTCTCTTTATAATCCATTAATCACGAAATTATGTTTTCCTTAAGTAGAAAATACCTCTTCTTTATCAAAGCTGCCAAAAACCATTAATAATGTATCATATTATACACTTATTTTGCAATTTTGGTATTTTCTCTTTCCTCTTTCTTCATTGGGACTCCTTGGGTCCCAAGAAACTCAAATAATTCGAAATTCTTTTTATTGGATACTTATTATCCTTCTAAATGCATCTTTATGCATTATTTCACATCATCTTGTTTCTTTATTATTAGAATATTTTCTTTTTGAGGATTTCTCTTTATTTTTGTTTTATTTTCCTCATTGACATTCCTTTTATCATTAGGAATCCTTGGAACACGAAATTCCACAATGGATCACCTAATTATACCTTTTCCCACTTATTTCCAACATTTTAACATTATTTTCAATTTCTTTCTTAATAAAGAAATACATAATTAATCTTTTCTTTTTCTTATTGCTTTTCTTTGCAACTTTAGACTCCTTGGAACCCAAGGAATCCAAGAGGCACGAAGTTCCTCTTTGGATTTGCCTTCTAGAGGTTTCTACATATTTCTTTTCTTCAGAATTCAATTATCCATTTACTAATTGAATTTCCTTGTTATTGGGTCCAATAGCCAATAAAGCCCACAACACAAACATCAAGGCTATTGTAAACAAAATCCATGTATTCAAAACAAATTATACCATTCTTTGTTCAATTATCCTTAATATGAGAAATTGCATTTCTCACCAATTGAACCCAAAAATTGGGGTTGTAACATCCTTCCCCTCTTATAGGAATTTTGTCCTCAAAATTCAAACAGGCAAACAAATAATCAATTCAGGATAAGACTTTCCATGTCCATCATTGACCCCTATGTGGCTTTGCCGTACTCATGGCGTTTCCAAAGAACCTTTATCATCACATATGCTTTTCTCTGAGTTCTTTCATCCCGGCGTCTATAAACTGCACAGGTGACTCAGGCCATGTCAGCCTCCCTTGGGGCTCACTAGGTTCATTGCTCAGCACATGGTCAGGTACCTCACATAGTGCTCTAAACTAGACAAATGGAACTCATCACACATTACTTTATCCTGAGGGGTATGGTCAAACTTAACTTTCTCCACCAAACCATGTCAAAAGAACCCATGCATCGGGGACTCATCTCTCTTAGTTATAACTTAGAGGGGTCGGATTTTCATGTCACATTTTCTCCCACAGTAACTTGTATGTCAGTCTACTTTGCATCTTCTCACGACTCTCATCGTCTCTAGGCTCCTTTCAGCCCTTGCACAATCAAAGTGACTTCATCTACATGCACTGTGGTCCCTTTTCTAACCATCATGTGGTCCTTTTCTAACCATCATGTGGTCCTTTCACCAACATCACCTTACTGAAGTGGTGACCGACACAACCTCCCTTACAGAGCTTCTTATAAAACCCGATACTGGCTATGGTGGTCATTGTCACATCTTTCATAGGACAAAAATGTCTCTAGATATCACCCTGAATGATCACACATGCCCTCATCAGACCCTTTAGTCTGGATCATACTAACCATAGTTAGGGGTGATAAACTATATTAACATCGAGTTCTTCATGTACCTACTTCCATCTTTTGGAAGGAAACCCTTAGATCAAACTCAAGAACCTTTGAACTCGCTTCATGGTGTAGTTGAACCATCTCTCTCATGGGTAGTTCAACTAGATCTGTCCCTTAACAGAACTCTTTCTTTCTCATGTCATCTAGGTAAGGCGACCTACCATAACCCATATTACATCTCGACCTTCCTTGGCCCAAGAAAGACCTATCACAACATCCATATTGTTGAGCTCCCGTTCCCTCTCAGGGACTCTTTTGTCCTCTATATCGATACACTGTGTTACTGGGGTTCGTCCTTTACCTCCTGGCTTGCATGGCCATAAACCACATGCAACTTCATCTTAAGCATCCAAAGTGCTATTGCCTTTTTCCATGGTGTATGGTGATCTTCAATCATGATTTCCTATATGTCATAATTCCTCAAGATCGATTTCTTGAAACCCTAAACCACTCTCATCAGGGTTTCATTACCTTCTTTTCCAATGAAGTGCATATGAGGTTCTACCACCATCCTTTCATTGCATCAAGGACTAGACTGGCTAACCAAACAACCCTTAACGTTTCAACGAATCTTGTTACATCTAGTGTGTTATCCAAATACCTCTCCTTTTCAAACTTAGGGTTAGCCAAACATCCTCTTCTAGCTTCAAGTCAGATGTATCTCAACCAAAGCATCCATTACCACTTCACATCCTTAGGTATTAGGTAACATTGAAGACATACACTTCCATGAATTTCACTTATCATCTTACCTCAAACTCTATGTCTATCTTCATTAAGAACACTTTCTGAGTTCATCATCATGGTGATCAAACTCAACCTGGTATAACTTGTAAGTTCCACTTAGCTCATGATAAAAACATCCTCATAAGGTGACTACCTCATCCCTCTTAGTGCTTGCAAAACATCCATGTATCATTCACTTTACCAGGGTAGGTTATCTTCTTTATCCCTATTTCTTGTGGCGATGTTCCAACCTACATCATCTCTTATCCTTGGTGTATGGCATGTGTAATGTCCTATCTCTCACCCCCATAACAAGAGGAAATAAGCATTTGGCTGCAGTCCAAATACAGAGTTCTTCCTGTTCCAAGAGTAGAGATGGTACATCCCACCTTGCCAATATACTTTTACATCTAAGTTGCAACGTGCCACATATGTCTCTATATCACAGACATCATGATAACAAACTAATCTTAAACCTACTGAAATTTATATCCTTGGTCATCTCCTCTAGGTCTGTAGGGTACCGGCTCTTTTGGGGTCATCCCTCTTCCCTCATGCATCAAGAGAGTGCCCTACTCATATGCCCTTTGGGTCCCATGAGTTCATGAAGGTGATCAATCTCCTAACCCATGGCCCTCAGACAATGATAACTGTTACCTCCCGACCCTATGGTCATGTGCAACTGGGGAATTAGGCAACTCCTACTTTCATCAGTCTTATCCCTACCTGACCCTAGGATAGACTTAGGATTCTCCATTATAGTACATGTTCTCTTAGAACCAAGTCTCCATCATCTCTCTTACTGCATTCATGGGCTGGCTTTCATCCTTTCATAGGGATCATGGCAACCTGCCTACCTTGGTCAAGCCCCATACCGTTTACCTCCATGGTAACACATTCATATGCAATTAGAGATGGATATCTATGGGTCTACAGGTTCATTCTCATACCATGTACTTTTCACTTAACTTCTCAAGATCCTATGAGACCTCTTCAGGTTACCTAAAATCAACAAAACTGATATACACCCTACCAAAGGGGTCCCTCTCCCAGGATGGGAGGAAAACTATCTCTTGACAACAAGGTCATAAAAGCTCTTAGGTCTAGGGTTTACATCCACTTGAGCTTACTTAACCCTAGCAAGCTATTAAGGCACAAGCATATCTCCTACTTTACCATGCTAGGTCATCTAGGTTCTCATTCTTCAACATTAGATCAAGATCATACCTTCCTTTAACACCAACTTAGCTGTGAGGGGTTCATCATACCTTCGACTTAAGGAGTTTCCCTTTTCTTCCATACATGAAGAGTACCATACTCAAAACTATAGCAACTTAATTCTCATCATGAGCATTAGGTAAACCACTTCCCCTATTAGGCCTAGGAACCCTAGGTTCACTTTTAGGTGTCCAACTGTATGTTCTATCACTTAACCATGAATCAAGCTTGCAAAAGGCATAACGTGCACTTCCTGTCATCCTTCAAGCTCGAGCAACACTTAGAGTTGGATCCTCCTTAAGGACAAACCATAAGGTACAAGGCCTCACCTATAGGTGAACATCATCTTCCTTTCTTAGAAGGTAAACACTTATACTGTAGGCACATAGGCACCAGATGCTTCATCTTCACTCTCTAGGGTTTGGTCCCTCTAAAGGCAACCAAGGTATCATCAACTTTCAGGGATCGATCATGAGGCAACCACTATCATCCATTGTTCAGGGTTTTAGGCTTCCAACCTTCTTGCTGGGTTTCCTGCTTCCTGTAGAGATAACCCCACATCCAACCTCACCATTAGAGGTCCTTTCTTCATGAAGGATAATCCTAAAAAGCATGCTATACGTGGGTGAATCCTGGGTTCAAACTTATGGTTGCTCAAGATCATCCATAACCCTTTATGCTCCATCATAATTCCTTATCCAGGGTTTCATCCTACTGTCAGCACTATGACGTGCCCTAGGTGCCAGCTATGCCCTACTTGCACAAGCCCATAGGGTTTCTATGGTCCTTCACTAACATCATCATCTAAGGAGATATCCTTTACCCTAACATGCACGACCCTTCCCAGGGTTGGGTTGCCAAAGGTGCTAGGTCACCCATGGATCCTTTGGCATCCCAAAGGCATGTCCTTTCAAACACCTGGTCCAACTCATCTCTCTCTAACCTTCACTTAGGGTTAGGGTTAGCATCATCCTCCGAGGATGTGCCAGGTCTCTACTTGAAATGGAGATCTTTATCTCCAAGACTAACTTATCCTCCTGTCACGAAGGTCTAGCCTCAGGACTCTTCTGAGGACATGACAACTTATGTCATACAACCTAAGAATGTATCTATTATTTATTTTGCGCTTAATCTATTAAGCTTATGTCCATGACATCTTATTTACATGCCTTTCATTAATTTGATGGAGGATTCCTTAAACCTTATTAACCTTACCCATACCTCAAGAGGGTGAGGAGAAGAAAGAAAACCCTAATCCTTTAGATCCTTATCAGAATTTTGTGATGAGAAGGGATGAAAAAGATGAGAAGTCCTAAAGGTATCTTATTTCGATTCATACCCTAAGACTTTGGCCAGGCAGTCACACAGATCTGAGAGTCCTCGTATTTCGACTAGCGGTGTGGAGGAAAATATTGTCAGACCCCGATCGTGATCCTTTTCTAGACACCTCCGTCTTTCGGATAATCCTCTAATAACTCCCTTGGGTTCTATGGAGTTTGTAACATTTAATAATTATTAATGGTTAACTGAGGAACCTAAGCTCTGATACCAAATGTTACGACCCCACCTCCCGATAACCCCCAATTAAGGGAGACCAAGAGGTCGAAGCCGCACCCATAACTTCCGGATCAAAGGTTCGGCAATTAACCAATAATAATTATTGAATTTTAACAGACTATACTGAAAAGCTGTAAGAAAATAAATTTTGCATACCTTTTGAAATTTTGGATTTCTATCTTCTATCCACTTAATGATTCTACGCTATCTAATCCTCCTTGTATTTTTTCTTCATGTATTTCTCAATGTGATGATTTACTATTTGTCCTTTTGGCTTGTACCTAAAATGCCGACAAACAAAACGTCGGTCAACCGAAGCTGGTATGTGAGGGAAACAATGAAGATGCAACTATGATAACAATGTAATCATTCAAATAATCATTTAACAAACAAGATTACATTTTAGATATAACTCCGCGATCCAAGGGTACCCTATCCTCTGTGTTGTCCCCATTAAACCCCTCATGATCCACCTATAAGTGAACCAGTTTCTAGGGTTGAGTCACATGGCACTACTCGTAAGTAGACCACTCCTTAACTCGGGGTATGCTAAAGAGTCTCATGGCACTACACGTAGGTAGCCCAATTTCTAACTCACGGTAACCTAGACCTTGCTCTAGGATTACCCCTTTTCTAGCCTTTTCAAAGTAACAGAGGTGGACCCGGATCTAGCCAGTTATATATGCACATTTATAGTGATAATCATAGTCACTTTATAGTTGCATGAAATAAATAAACATCCAACAGTTTAGTTGCATTCAATGCGATTAAACATCCGGGAATCCATCGGGAAACTAAAGCGGTTATTCATAATCGTAACTACATACCTGATTTGGTGAGTCATGCAGATTATTCAACATATACTTCATGTGTATACAATTAAGTCAATCAACAGATCCAAGCAAGTAATTCAATCATCACATAGTTCCTGAAATAAATATGTACTCTATTTATTACACACTTTATCAAGAAACTACTTTATTGACTTGGATTCTCTTTCTAGGGTTTCTAATCCACATTAAGGTTTCATTAATATTCGTTAGGGTTTCTTAGATCAATTTCTCAAACTTTATCCATTTTAGGTCAACAAACCCTAAAATACTCTTTTCCATTTATATGAACCTTAATTGCTCAACTATTCATTTTAATAGTCTTTTATACCCAAATTGACTTAGGATCATCATATCCCTATTTATTCATGGATTTGAACCATTAAAACTATTAAAAGACATATTTATCTAAATTAGGGTTTTCAAGCTCGTTAGTGCATAATTATGCACGAAACCCTAAATTAATCCAATTATATAAAAAGATCATCTTTTAGATCCTATTTTCACTTTTATTAACAACATGTTAATATTAGCTTGAATTATCCACATTAAATCCATCTATCATCAAATCTAAGGGTCTTCCCTTAATTAAAATACTAAAGATGATAACTTTATGTACTTTTCCAATTTCAAGTATATAAACTCTAAATTAGACTAATCATGTGCAAAGTTCTTCCTTTTTGAACATAATGTACTTTTTTTACATTTAACATATTAATATCAACTCTAAATATCCATTAAACCCTATTAAACACTTTATTCATTTCAAAATAGGGTTTCTTAATCTTTAATTCATTAAAGATGATAATTTACACTATATTTCGAACTATGATCAGATTCAGGCTATAAAACTATTTTTATTGGCTTCCTTGTGTTCTTCTGATCAAAATTCATATATAAACTTTTGTCATCCGAGCTATGAATCTTAAGTTATAAAATTTGCAAAATCACTTACTTTTGGGCCAATCAGAACGCGCCACTTGTCCTGCTCCATGCAACGTTGCCTTGCAGATTTGAAAACATAACGAAATGACGTGACTGCCCTTCACTTAAATGATTGGCGCTTCATACCCTAGAGGGTATTTCTGTCCAACGCACCTTCTCTTCTTCTTCTTCCTCGAGTCACTGATTTGCAGCCGCCCTAGCGGCCGCCTTGCAGCTTTGGCGCGGCTCCCGTGCTTAGCTCCAGGCCCCATCCTCATCGGGAAAGCATCCTCCATCTCTGCCACGCCCATGCACACCCAAGGTTCCTCAAAACCATGGCCAAGCTGGCCGGTATCCGCACGCAAAGGCAGAAGAACGACGCTGCTCTTGCAGCCGTGCTGCCACTTCTGCACACGGCCAGGGAGGAGGGAAGACTACCGAGCCTTTCCCTTGAGTTCGTGGGAGTAGCATGATCCTAAGGTAGCCTCTCCACGGCCCCTCAGATCCAAGGATAGGGTTATACCCTTTTTGTTAGGGTTAGGACGGAAAGAAAAGGAGAAAGGGTGGTAGTGTGCGAAACTTCTCTGGATCTTGCCCAGGACCTTACCCCTTTTATAGGGTGAGTATCCATGCCCCATAAGGCTTGCCCCCAAAGCAACCAACCCTCTTCCAAAAAGGAAAGTGATTCCTTCACTACTAAGCAAGTTTCTTTCTCATTATCATCTTCTTAAAACAACATATTTATTGTGGTTTTAGAAAAATGGAAATATTCTCCCTTATTCTCTTTTGACTCTCTTTATAATGCATTAATCACGAAATTATATTTTCCTTAAGTAGAAAATACCTCTTCTTTATCAAAGCTACCAAAAACCATTAATAATGTATCATATTATACACTTATTTTGCAATTTTGGTATTTTCTCTTTCCTCTTTCTTCATTGGGACTCCTTGGGTCCCAAGAAACTCAAATAATTCGAAATTCTTTTTATGGGATACTTATTATCCTTCTAAATGCATCTTTATGCATTATTTCACATCATCTTGTTTCTTTATTATTAGAATATTTTCTTTTTGAGGTTTTCTCTTTATTTTTGTTTTATTTTCCTCATTGACATTCCTTTTATCATTAGGAATCCTTGGAACACGAAATTCCACAATGGATCACCTAATTATACCTTTTCCCACTTATTTCCAACATTTTAACATTATTTTCAATTTCTTTCTTAATAAAGAAATACATAATTAATCTTTTCTTTTTCTTATTGCTTTTCTTTGCAACTTTAGACTCCTTGGAACCCAAGGAATCCAAGAGGCACGAAATCCCTCTTTGGATTTGCCTTCTAGAGGTTTCTACATATTTCTTTTCTTCAGAATTCAATTATCCATTTACTAATTGAATTTCCTTGTTATTGGGCCCAATAGCCAATAAAGCCCACAACATAAACATCAAGGCTATTGTAAACAAAATCCATGTATTCAAAACAAATTATACCATTCTTTGTTCAATTATCCTTAATATGAGAAATTGCATTTCTCACCAATTGAACCCAAAAATTGGGGTTGTAACATTTGGCATACAAAGTCAGCATAAGGTGGATTGCCAGAAAATTCAAGCATATTCTTAAGGATGATACAAATAAAGTTTATGGGAATACCTTTGAGAATGGCATAGATAAGGTACATACGAAAGGTGGGTACTTCATATTTGTTTGCTCTATGATGGATATTGGGGGCAACAATGAGATTTATGATCCTAGCTTTAGGTTTTAAATTTATGGCATAATAGGTACCCCTATTTTCATGACAAGTCATATTTGATTGAAAGATGGCTCTTTTGACATCACTAAGGCTAGTTGTAGTGTCATCTTGGGAGAGCTTGTTGAGGGGATTTCCTGTGGTGAGATCAACAAAATCTTTATATTCTTCTATGTATATGTCAAGCATATCAAGAATACCCTCCTCAGTAAAATGGAATCCATACCCACCAACCATAGAGGAGAAGGAATCATGGTCAGGATGTGGGGTTAAATTAGCATAGAATTCATTAACTACTTTGGAGGAGTAGGAATGGGAGGGATTTAGAAAATCAGTCAAATGTTGCACCTCAAAGAGTTCCTCCAAATTGACAATGTTGTGGAAGTCCATGACGTCGACTGGCCGTCGTTGAAGAGGAGTTCTTGAGGAGAGTCTGAGGTAGCGGTCTCCTGCAGCTGCGTCGTTGAAGGGGACATCATTGATGAACGACAGCGTTGGAGAGACCGTCCTTCCTTTCCTACCTGCAACTTACTTCTTTCCACGCGTAGATGATGAAGCCATTTCGTTGCTTTGAAGTGGAGAAGTAGTAAGCAAGACTTGGATGTAGAGAAGCTAAAGATTTTCATAAGAATACACTAGAGAGGAGCTAGAGAAGTGAGAATGTGAAGGTGTGAAGAAATGGATCGTTTTGGGTGCTATTTATAGCAAAACAGAGCCCATTTCGGTCGACAATTTGTCAACCGACGCCCGCAACAGTCGTCTCCCGGTCGGCCAATGGTCGATTAAAAAACTAGCTGTTACGACGGTCGATTTTTTAGCCGTTACGATTTTTTTTAATTTATATTTAAATCAGAATATTGCCTTTTTAATTCAAGCAAATGGAGGTTCACAGGGTTGTCTCGGTCGACAAATTTGTTGACCGAAAAAGAGCCAGATTTCCTTCTTATAAGTACCTCTAGGGTCGGGTTTTTTTTAAAATCGACCCTAGAGGTATTTATTCATGTGTGAAATACTAAACTGGATCCTAAGTCCCTCTCAAAAAATAAAACTGGATCCTAAGTTTATCTCAGTCGACAATATTGTCGACCGAAAATCACTCTAGGGTCGGTTATAAAGAAAAACCGACGCTACAGGAGCTTATACGAAAGAATCTGGCTCTATCTCGGTCGACAAATTCGTCGACCGAGAAACAACCAGATTTCCTTCGTATAAGTACCTTTAGGGTCCGTTTTTTGCTTATAACCGACCCTAAAGTCCTATTCGGTCGACAATATTGTCGACCGAGATAAACTTAGGATCCAGTTTAGTTTTTCACAAGCGTGAACTAAATTGGAACCAAAATTCATCTCGGTCGACAATATTGTCGACCGAATTGAATTCTAAGTCCATTATAAGCAAAAAACCGACCCTAAAAGTTGCTTATACACTTGAAATCTGACTCCTTATCGGTCGAAGTATTCGTCGACCGAGGGAAGCTCTAAGGTCGGTTATAAGTACAAATCCGACGCTAGAGGTGCTTATACATGCGTGAACTAAACTGGATCCAGAATTGATATCGGTCGACAAATTTGTCGACTGAGGAGCCCTTTAGGGTCAGTTATAAGGGAAAACCGACCCTATAGATCGAGGCGCAAAGCCAAAATCTAGCAAAATTTTGCCGTGGGAAACTTGTAATTGACTTTCTATACCAATTGTCTATAAGGTCGCTTATTTTATAAAAACTGACCCTATAGAGATGCACTACAAGGTCGGTTATTTTAAGAAAAGCGACCCAAGAGGTCTTAAGTGGTGCCCGCATTTTTTATAGACATATAAGGTCGGTTATTTGGAAAACCGACCCTATAGAGATACACTACAAGGTCGGTTATTTTAAGAAAAGCGACCCAAGAGGTCTTAAGTGGTGCCCACATTTTTTATAGACATATAATGTCAGTTATTTGGAAAACTGACCCTATAGAGTTACACTACAAGGTCGGTTTTTTTAAGAAAACCGACCCAAGAGGTCTTAAGTGGTGCCCACGTTTTTTTTAGACATATAAGGTCGGTTATTTGAAAAAACTGACCCTACAGGTAGTGACGTTATAACCCATTTCTGTACTAGTGTATGTTGAGATCGGCAGCTCGTTTCCTTCAGGAAGAATTTCTTTCAACAAAGACAACAATGACGTGAAGCTTTTATCGCTCCATCGATTGTTAGCTTTCAGTTTATACAATCTCAACACAGCGCCAAGCTTCGTAAACTTACAACCCGTGTATAATGGTATCTAAGCATCATGCACAATGTTTCTAAACATGGGAGGTGGATCGGTGTGCTCTACCCCACAACTATCCAGCATCACATCAACGATGTCTACTGGAACTGGTTCATTCACATCTACGTCATCGGAGGCAATTTGTTCTTCTTCCACACAAGCACTGCTATCGACATCACTGGTTTCAGGTTTGAAATCTCTCCATGCCAGTGCCATTCTGTATAGCCTTGTACAATCCTATTGCACATGACATGACTTCTGATTTCGTCACCAGTACTGACTTTCAAGTTGTTACCACAATGCCTACATGGACAGTAGAACCTATCTCCAGATTGTTTCCTATATTCCTCGGCAAATCTAATAAACTGATCAAGACCAGAAATAAACTCTGGGGTGCAGCAATTGCGAATGAACATCCATGATCTATCCATTCTATGATCAAAGAGAAAATAAGTATATATTACAACAAGATTAGGGTCTAGGGTAAACAGATATTAGAGTTTATGGTTAAAACTTTAGGGTTTATACATGTGATGTCATTCTTATATATAATAAATGTGTACCACCTATCCCATTCTTGAACACCTAATCTCACTAGTAAGTGTATAATGTGTATGGGGTTTTCAAGAAAATTTCGGCAGCATTTCCCCGCTGTTCTCCAAGTACATATGTACTTAGAGAACAAATGGGGAAGTGTTGCCGAAATTTTCTTGAAAACCCAATACACATTATACACTTACATCCTAAGTGAGATTAGGTTTTTAAGAACAGTCCCAAACCGGGGACTATCCAAGATTTACTCCTAATGAGTAAATCTTGGACGGGTTTCTAGGCCAACAAATACAACACCAGTTCCTTGTTCACAACCCCATTCAACACACAATTTCTTATAAAAACACTTGTGGACAACCATAACAACATATCAATGCTTCCTAAATTAATCAACATTAATAGATTATGAATGTTTAGATGCATTTATACTATCAATTCCTAGGGTTTACTGAATTAGGTCAAGCATGAGGATTAGAAGCACAAATATATGCAAGTACAAGATTCATTCATATCCTAGGTTGATTTACAATAGCAACATCTAAATAAGTAAACTCAAAACATTAGATAAACACATATAATCAGTAGATAAACAAATACAAATCAATAGATAAAAAAGTACATCTCAGTTGATAAAAAATATAAATCAAGAGATGATTAAATAATTTTAAAAAGTAGATGAATAAATATAAAACCCTAAATTTAAATAATGTGATGAATAAAAAATCATTAAATGAACGAATGAGTAGATAAGTAAATACAAATCAGTATTTAAGTAAATATAAATCAGAGCGTCTTGCTCTGGAGCTGGGAGAGAGGGCGAGACAGAGGGTTTTTGGGGATGTTTACCTCTGTTTGGGCCCAGTCGGGCGTCTTGCTCTAGAGTAGGGAGAGAGGGTGAGACGGATGGGTGCACATGGAAGCCGAACGGGCAGGTGAGCGTGGAAGAGTGGTGAGCAGGCAGCCAGCGAGCGAGCAAGGAGGAGGGAGAAGGGCGGTGGTGAGCAGGCAGTAGGTAGTGAGCTCTGGAGTAGGAAGCCAATGAGTGGCGATCTCTGGAGCAGGTAGAAGGCCAGCGAGCTCTGGAGCAGGCGGTGAGCTCTGGAGTAGGCAGAAGGTCGGCGAGCTCCTGAACCGTAATGGAAGTGATCATTGAAAAAATACTAGAGAATCATATTTTGTTTCATATACAATGTTCAATTTAAATAAACACTCCCTTAGAGGATCTAGTATTAGGCACAAAGTCATGTCTTAAATACTCTGGAAAAATATATATTGATTCAAGATCACAACTCCCACACAGGTATACATCAAATCCACTCTTAACAATATATTAAAGGACTAATCAAGTAAAAATGACACCAATACTAGAGTCGGGTCAGACAAGAACCCCACAGAAATCAACATTGGATACAATAAATGAAGATGGAGACCAGACTGTACGGTACTCGTAGTTGCAATAGCACACACATAGAAACTAGTGGATCAACCACAGTAGAAACAAATATGGAGACCAGACTATAAGGTACTCCAACAGGTCACACACATAGCACACATGTAGAAACGGAGATGGTTCCATTACCTTTGATTGGCCGGAGCAGCGGCGGAAGCAGTGGCGGAGGCGTAAGGTAGTAGGAAGGCGGCACTAGAGTTGGAGCAGTTAGAGAGCAGGCCGCCAGAGTTTGCCGGAGTAGTAAGAGAGCAGGCTGTCGAAGGCGCCGGAGCAGCAAGAGAGCAGGCCACTGGAGAGCAGGAGACTAGGCCGCTGGAGCAGCTAGCGGTGGCGGAAGAGGAGCAGAGACCAGCAAGCGGCGAGCAGCAGGTGGCCGGAGGCAAGCAAAGAGAACAGCGACGGAGAGCAAGGAGAACGGAGGCGGTGGGCGGTGGCGCGGAGGGAGTCTGCTCTCACCGGAATCGCCACACCCTAAGCCGATTGCAACACAGAGAGAAAGGGGAAGAGTCGGGCTCGCTCGCGCGCTATGAAGTTAACATTCGGTGTCGGTTGTTCAAAAAAACCGACACATAACACTAAAGGTGTCGGTTAACCACAAACACCGACACCTGTTCTCAATGATAATCGTCGGTTTTAACTAGAAAATAACCCACGTCTATCAACATACGCCGATTAAAAAATTGGTTCTCGATTAATGATCATAGTCGTCGGTTTCTTTAAAAATCCGACGCTCAAAGGGTGTGAAAATTTCCCGTGAACAGCGCGGGAAAACCCATAAGTGTCGGTCAGTGTTGTAAAACCGACGATCAAAATGTGCCCAATTTTCTGTTTCGCAAATACCTTTAGTCATCGGTTTATTAGTTAATGACCGACGCCATATGTTAAATTTTGGAGGTAATTTTTTTCCCTGGAAATTTTGGATTTGGCGGTTAATTTTTGGCGTCGGTTTGTTATTAAGAAACCGACACCGAATAAAAGCGATACCCGTGTCTGGTCGCCCTTCACAGATTGATGTCGGTTTATTTTATAAACTGACGCTTTATGGTTTAGGTGTCGGTGTATTTATGTAACCGACACCTTTAAAAGTGACATTATAAGCCATTTCTGTAGTAGTGTATATAACAATCCCTCCAAAAATAATCATTCCTAATCTCCCAAACTCGCCTGCGATCCCCAACATCACTCTCTTCACAAACCCACCTTAAAACAACTCAACCATATTCGTCGATGTAGAAATTTAGGCCCTCAAAACTTAAAGAAAAGATGAGGGTCTCCTCTCATTTCCTCAAGGAACCTATTTCAACCTCTAATTTAAGCAAGTATCTAGTAATTTCCTACTTTCCTAAATCTTCCTTATTAGTGATATTTTTTGTTATTTATTTTTACTTTTTGCTAATTGGGTCGACTCTCCTTAGGCTCATTAGCATTAGTCTATCTTTTGTTATGATGTGTCTCCAGTACATCATACCATGAGACAAGGCTATATATTTGAAACTATCTGTAACCCTGATCTTTAGAATAAGAATTTCTCTTCACATGATATCAAGAGAATCCACCTAATTTCCAAAAAGGAGCCTCCTTTTTCTTTTCCTTCTTCTTTCTTCTTCTACTCTCCTCCTCTTCCCCTTCTCATTGCTACCCCCACTTCCCATAAAGGCCCACCCATCACACCCTCCTACCCTCCCGCCAATGGTTTCCAGCCACTGACAGCCGTAAAAATGGTTGTTGGGTGTGTAGATGGAAGATGCGCATTAGCGCACCACTGCTACTGCTGCCAGTGGGTCAGTTGATTGCAACAAAACCTCCTTCTTTTAGTCTTGTCTAGGGGGATCCCTATTACTACTTGCATGATCTTTAGTAGGGGAGTCGTAGGTGACCTTCCCATTTGTATTTGTGCCCATAG
The DNA here is from genome assembly GCA_963693085.1 of Alisma plantago-aquatica. NCBI lineage: Eukaryota > Viridiplantae > Streptophyta > Magnoliopsida > Alismatales > Alismataceae > Alisma > Alisma plantago-aquatica. The sequence continues at coordinate 1,016,363,050 of OY856410.1, forward strand.
CTCCTTGATTGGATGTTCTTTGGCATAGCGACCTCTGTGGGAATCTGATTGGTACCTATCCCCTTATTTGTCACCCAATCTGATTGGTGGCATGTCGATCTTAGCATGGAAGGAAACTATGTTTAAAAACAAGGTTGTACTACTAGTGTGATATGTTGATATCTTTTTCCATTGACGTCCTATCAGTTTGAATTTTTCATCTTGGATGATGACATGCCTGTTGGCAAAGATTCACTTCAGACCATTGTCTATAGTGACAATGCTCCTATCTCCATAATCAAGTTGAATGGAGTAAATACCTACTATGGATGAATTCTATCCAAACCATCCTAGAGTTCAAAGACAAGGTGAAATTCATTGTCAAACCTACTGAGGATACCCCTAAATGGAAATGGAAAAATAGTCAAGTTAAAAGTTGGCTATGGAACAACATAAAACCCTATATTCCCTCAACGTGCATGTTTTACAAAACCGAAAAGGTACTATGGGACGTAGTCTGTCTCAATACATGCAAGAAAAGAATGCTTTGAGGCTTTATAAAATCTGAGATAAATTATTTTGTGAAAATTAGGGTGTAGGAACTTTAATGAGTACTTTGGTTCTATTGTCAACTTGTTTCAGTAGCTTGACTATTTTCAGCCTGTCTCTTCTGAGGATCAAACCAAAAAGAGGTCCAAACTTGTCGCAGACAAGTTTCTCAATGGCCTTCATCTAGCCTATGCTCCAATTTGCAAGATTATCTTTCTAGTGATAGCATTTCCACTCCAGAAGACATATTCTCTCATCTCCAACAGTCTAAAGTCCACCACTTTTCCTCTACTCCACTAGATTCATAACTTGTGTCTACTATCGCTACCTGTTGATGAGGATGTGGCTATGGGGGATGTACCTGACCACAATGCACCTTATACAACAATTTAGGCCATATGGAGGAAAAGTGATATCAAAAGCACGGTCATCCCTCTGGGCGTGGTCATAACATCGAAACTTCCCATGTTACCCAAGGATTAGACAATCAATTTGCTACCATATCTTCAACTTTGTATGAGCAACTTCTGCCGACCTCTTAATGGGATCCTCCACAAACTATAAGATTTGGGGATTCTGTGACCATGCAATCTACTGTGACATCTTTGCCACATCTAGCATCGAACCAAGGTAATGTCAGGACCTCCGTGTTGGCATCAATTGCTCCTTGGGTTGTTGACTGTGGGGAAACTAATCTTATGACTGATATGGGGCACCTTGTTTCCTCCACTGAACCTCATATTCCTACTTCATCTGTCACTCTAGCAGATGGCTCCATTAAAATTGTTCAACATTGTGGTAGCGTTAATGTCTCTCCTAGTCTCAAACTACGATCCATTTATTATATTCCTCATTTTCCTTTCAATTTAATGATCATTTCTAAGTTAGTCGATTCCTTTGATTGCAATGTCACCTTTGGTAGTCATGGTTTTGTGGGTGTAGGATTATCAAACTTTTTGAACGATTCATTCGAGTTTTACAGCCAATGACCTAAATTATTTTGGTATGTTGCTTGATCTTCTGTTCTTCTTGTGAGAACATGTAACATACCAGATCTTGGACCCTACCCTAGAACTGTGACCTTTTGGGTTTGACCAAACAAGGTTGAGGATAGAGTGATCCTAATAATTTAATGCATGAACAATGTAATCTAATATGTCATATAATTCATTTGGTGAAAATAAAATGATAAATAACTTAATTTCATGCATAATGTGGTTAATGGACCTCTAATGGGCCTAATGGCATAAACCATGTAAGAAAGCCTCAAAATAAAGAATAGACTTCAAATTCGTAATCTACACATTAAAATAAGTTTACATGTCAATTTTCATTTAATTTGGACCACCTCAAAATAATACGGTAAGTTAGGAGAGAGAAATTTCCTAAAAGGTGTAATTAATAAATAAAAATTATAAATGACTCCAAAAGAGGAAAATAATCTTATATTCTTGATCTACATAATAAATATAGCCTTTGGGTAAATTTTTATCCAATTTGGAGAAAGTTTGCTTAAAAGGTAAAATCAGGAGAGAGAAAGTGTGTAGAACCTTCAAAATATTAAATATAAGCTCAAACAACTCCAATATGTAAAATTGATGACAAATTCGTATCCAACACATTAAATATAACTTGTGGGTCAAGCTTCATCAAATTTAGATAATCCTAATGCCATTAATGAAGGAGGAAAGAGAAAATGATATTTGATTTATCTAACCCACTAAAAGTTTCCAAAAGGCAAAACTAAGTGCATAATCGAAATCTACATGCCTTTATTGGCCTCTGTGCAAAATTTGGTTTATTTTGGATGATGTTTGAACCCTTATTTGAAGAGAGAGAAAAAGAGATAATTAAATGCAATTCTTACTTTATTTATTTGATCGATTTTTTCCCTGTCATGCTTTTGATTTTAGCGCGCCGATCTGGACCGTGGATTTTGGATCCAACGGCTCCAGGTTTGTCTCCTAGCTCCGATCGGAGTAGGATTACATGTTGTTTCCTATGGTTTCTTCGGTTGAGGATATCTCCCTCGATTATTAATCTTTTTCGACGATTTCTTCGACATTGAGTTCATGATCTAATTCCGCATATGCCTATCCCTTATTTACCTAGTTTTGTTGAGTTTCCTAGAAATGCCCAAAACCTTGCTTCCCAAGCCTTGCGTCCACCTATCTTCTCACCTCACCTCCTCCTCGCATCTATAAATAACCATACCACAACGATCCCCAAGTGATTTGCAATCACCCTCTTGCTTCAATTTCTTGTTTCTCTTTGTTCTCCGCTATCGGTAGCTATTCGTTTCCCACAAACTTGGGGCTATCCTCCATGGACCACGATGACCCTCTCACCTCAATTGAGACTTGTGATTAGTTCGGTAGGTTTCCCTCTCTCTTTTCCTGTTCTTATTATCCGGTTTGAGCAATCTCTGTGTGTTCGCCCAATCTTGGGCTTCGTTTGTTGTTGCATAGGTTGCAGCCATGGTGGGGCTTTGCGTAGGGGATGAATCCCCCACTTGGTTTCCCAGTTTTACCCCTCCGTGCTTCTTCTTTTCTTCATTTTCTAGCTAAGGGCATAATCATCTTTTTGCTCTCTATTTTCCTTGTCTATGGGCGAGGACAACCGGGAGGCTGACTGGTGACACGACCACTTCCTATTGGGCCAAGTCACAAGTCGACCCCGCTATCTCCTCTCTCTGCTTGCTTCACTGACTTGGCAATTTGATTAATTTCTATTGGTCAATTTTATAAAATTAATAACTAATTAAATACTGATTAGAAAATTACAAATAAATACTCGTTGGAATCAGGAAAATAAGTTCTAACTAATGGCATAAGTTTTGATAACTAAATCTAAAGATTAATAACAAGTGTTTTCAATAGATCTAATTAATGATGAATTAACCTATAAATATCATATCTAAATATCTGTAAGTCAGAAAATTATAATAAAATATGTTTTGGACTCTTAAAAATATAACCTAATATATGGCGTGGTTTTGATAACTTAATTAAACAATAATAAAAAGGTGATTTTTAGGGTTTATGAAATCAATATAAAACCTAACCCTAATTTCACATATATTCTAATAGGTGCTTTGGAAGCCTAGGCTTGGACCTAGATGTGACTTTGGATTGTTTGACTCTGAAGTTGAGGTATGTTTGTATCTCCAATTATTCATATTGAGCAATTCTTCTTTATTATGTATGTTTGCATCCCCAAATATTCTTCTTGAGCAATTATCCTATTTTTGTCTTACTCTTGGTCCTATGGACATTAGCCTACACATTGTCTTGTTCTTTTGAAATCATGCTTCATGTGAAGTATCTTATTTTATTATTGATCTTGTGATCCTGGATATTCTCTTGGAAGCTTATCTTGTTGCCTTGGTTGGACTTTTGATATTATATGATGTGGAAGATTACTTGTTGATATATGCCACTGTGATGTGGATATTTTGATATCTTTTCCCACTTACATGTGGATGTATGTGTTGTCCATTGTGTGATGGCAACATTGTTTATTCTGACTATACTTTCTACTTGCCTCTACATTAAACATGTTGTGATTCAGTAGCACTAGAGTAGTGTAATTGCATTGGTTTTGGGGTTATGTGCCCTTTATGCTTTTGGGATGGAGGTTATGTGCCCCATACCCGGGTTTCAGCTTTATGGGGGTTGGCCCAATTTCATATATATTGGGAGTTTGGTTACATGCCATTCTCTATCAGGCTTCAACTTTATGGGGGTTGGCCGCCATTGTCTTTATATTGTTCTAAGGCTATGCTTATCTCACATGCATGCAGGTTGATGATGATATGTGCTTTGTTTCCCACCATGGTAGTAGTAGATGTTTATATTGATAGCACATTCTTATTATTTGTTGGTTATGGCAAGTATCCCTTTTGTTATGTTACTTTTCTCTTGATACCCATTTGGGTGGTACTTATCTCTTGCATGGGAAGCCTTTTATTTTGATGTCCCTATTTCCTTATATTGCTCAATTTTCTTTTAAGTATGCACATACCAGCCTTTGTTGATGTCTCCTTTTGTTTCTCTTTTGCTGGGGTATGCTTCCAACCCTAGGTGGAGGACTTGGATGACAAGGTTTGTTGATCTGGACTAGAATATGAAGTTAAGCTTGGAGACAATCTTGAGGTAGTTTAGATTTCCTCTACATGGATTCTTGTGATGTAAGTTTGGAACCCTTTGTTTTATAATTCAATATAGTCATGTTTTTATTCTGCTTCTATACTTTGGTCTTTTGTTACCATTATATAAAGATTTGAAAATTTTACACCCACTCCATCATACCTTTTGAGTGTGTTTGGATTGGAGGTTTTATTGTTCAAACTTTTAGTAGAGAGGTATTTTCAATTCTTTACAGCATGGTATCAGAGCCCATGGTAGTCGGAATCGACTATTTCAATTTTGTCTCCCTTTAGAACCCTTGACTTAGTTAGTTTCCTCCAAGTGAGATGTTGACCCTAGATTTGATCTATGATGATCTTTTATGCAATAAGGTTTGGTTTGAGGTCAAGATTAGGTTATGAGGTAGTATTCATATGGAAATATTGTGACTTCTTTTCTCGCTTTGATTTTGGGCCCTAAATTTCAGTTTTCAATCGTAAAAGTTTTTCAAAACAAATTATTTTCCATATAATACTATATGTACAAAAGAAAATGCTTTCTCTGGATTTTATCAATGTTTTCTTGAACTAAGTCACAATGAAGAGAAACTCTACTTTGAGTAGAATCTAACCCTAGTTTGTGACTAGGATTGATGTAATGGTGTAGTTGACCTACCCTATGACTTTTTGGATGTTCATGTAGGGTTGATAGGTTAGAGACACGAGGACCTAAAATCTCAACCCTAGATGGTGACTTGATAGTTGGATACATGAGAAACATAAATCTCTTAAACTTTCACAATTAAGAGATGTGGGTAGTTCTAAAAAGATGTTTAGTTTGACTTGTTAGGTTTAACCCTTTAAGGGGTGGAGAATAGTTGACAGTTGATGTTTGGATCTATAGATTTCAAGGATGAAATCCTTTTTAAGGAGTGGAGTGTTGTAACATACCAGATCTTGGACCCTACCCTAGAACTGTGACCTTTTGGGTTTGATCAAACAAGGTTGAGGATAGAGTGATACTAATAATCTAATGCATGAACAATGTAATCTAATATGTCATATAATTCATTTGGTGATAATAAAATGATAAATAACTTAATTTCATGCATAATGTGGTTAATGGGCCTTTAATGGGCCTAATGGCATAACCCATGTAAGAAAGCCTCAAAATAAAGAATAGACTTCAAATTCGTAATCTACACATTAAAATAAGTTTACATGTCAATTTTCATTTAATTTGGACAACCTCAAAATAATACGGTAAGTTAGGAGAGAGAAATTGCCTAAAAGGTGTAATTATTAAATAAAAATAATAAATGACTCTAAAAGAGGGAAATAATCATATATTCTTGATCTACATAATAAATATAGCCTTTGGGTAAATTTTTATCCAATTTGGAGAAAGTTTGCTTAAAAGGTAAAATCAGGAGAGAGAAATTGTGTAGAACCTTCAAAATATTAAATATAAGCTCAAACAACTCCAATATATAAAATTGATGACAAATTTGTATCCAACACATTAAATATAACTTGTGGGTCAAGTTTCATCAAATTTAGATAATCCTAATGCCATTAATGAAGGAGGAAAGAGAAAATGATATTTGATTTATTTAACCCACTAAAAGTTTCCAAAAGGCAAAACTAAGTGCATAATCAAAATCTACATGCCTTTATTGGCCTCTGTGCAAAATTTGGCTTATTTTGGATGATGTTTGAACCCTTATTTGAAGAGAGAGAAAAACAGACATTAAATGCAATTCTTACTTTATTTATTTGATCGATTTTTTCCCTGTCACGCTTTTGATTTTAGCACGACGATCTGGACCATAGATTTTGGATCCAACGGCTCTAGGTTTGTCTCCTAGCTCTGATCGGAGTAGGATTACAGGTTGTTTCGTGTGGTTTCTTCGGTTGAGGATATCTCCCTCAATTATTAATCTTTTTCGACGATTTCTTCGCCATTGAGTTCGTGATCTAATTCCACATAAGCCTATCCCTTATTTACCTAGTTTTGTTGAGTTTCCTAGAAACGCCCAAAACCTTGCTTCCCAAGCCTTGCGGCCACCTATCTTCTCGCCTCACCTCCTCCCCACATCTATAAATAACCATACCACAACAATCCCCAAGTGATTTACAATCACCCTCTTGCTTCAATTTCTTGTTTCTCTTTGTTCTCTGCTATCGGTAGCTCTTCGTTTCCCGCAAACTTGCGGCTATCCTCCATGGACCACAATGACCCTCTCACTTCAATTGAACCTTGTGATGAGTTCGGTAGGTTTCCCTCTCTCTGTTCCTATTCTTATTTTCCGGTTTGAGCGATCTCTGTGTGTTCGCCCAATCTCGGGCTTCGCTTGTTGCTGCACATGTTACAGCCATGGTGGGGCTCTGCGTAGGGGATGAATCCCCCACTTGGTTTCCCACTTATACCCCTCCGTGCTTCTTCTTTTCTTCATTTTTTATCTAAGGGCATAATCATCTTTTCGCTCTCTGTTTTCCTTGTCTATGGGTGAGGTCAACCGGGAGGCTTACTGGTGACACGACCACTACCTATTGGGCCAAGTCACAGGTCGACTCCGATATCTCCTCTCTCTGCTTGCTTCACTGACTTGGCAATTTGATTAATTTCTATTGGTCAATTTTATAAAATTAATAACTAATTAAATACTGATCATAAAATTACAAATAAATACTCGTTGGAATCAGAAAAATAAGTTATAACTAATGGAATAAGTTTTGATAACTAAATCTAAAGATTAATAACAGGTGTTTTCAATAGATCTAATTAATGATGAATTAACCTATAAAAATCATAGCTAAATATCTATAAGTCAGAAAAGTATAATAAAATATGTTTTGGACTCATAAAACCATAACCTAATATATGTCGTGGTTTTGATAACTTAATTTAATCATAATAAAAAGGCGATTTTTAGGGTTTATGAAATCAATATAAAACCTAACCCTAATTTCACATATAATCTAATAGGTGCTTTGGAAGCCTAGGCTTGGACCTAGATGTGACTTTGGATCGTTTGACTCTGAAGTTGAGGTATGTTTGTATCTCCGATTATTCATATTGAGAAATTCTTCTCTCTTATGTAGGTTTGCATCCCCAATTATTCTTCTTGAGCAATTATCCTATTTTTGTCTTACCCTTGGTCCTATGGACATTAGCCTACACATTGTCTTGTTCTTTTGAGATCATGCTTCATGTGAAGTATCTTATTTTATTATTGGTCTTGTGATCATGGATATTCTCTTGGAAGCTTATCTTGTTGCCTTGGTTGGACTTTTGATATTATATGCCCACTATGATGTGGAAGATTACTTGTTGATATATGCCACTGTGATGTGGATATTTTGATATCTTTTTCCCACTTACATGTGGATGTATGTGTTGTCCATTGTGTGATGGCAACATTGTTTATTCTGACTATACTTTCTACTTGCGTCTACATTAAACATGATGTGATTCAGTAGTACTAGAGTAGTGTAATTGCATTGGTTTTGGGGTTATGTGCCCTTTATGCTTTTGGGATGGAGGTTATGTGCCCCATACCCGGGTTTTAGCTTTATGGGGGTTGGCCCAATTTCATATATATTGGGAGTTTGGTTACGTTCCATTCTCTATCAGGCTTCAGCTTTATGGGGGTTGGCCGCCATTGTCTTTATATTGTTCTAGGGCTATGCTTATCTCACATGCATGCATGTTGATGATGATATGTGCTTTGTTTCCCACCATGGTAGTAGATGTTTATATTGATAGGACATTCTTATTATTTGTTGGTTATGGCAAGTATCCCTTTTGTTATGTTACTTTTCTCTTGATACCCGTTTGGGTAGTACTTATATCTTGCATGGGAAGCCTTTTATTTTGATGTCCCTATTTCCTTATATTGCTCAATTTTCGTTTTTGGTATGCACATACCAGCCTTTGCTGATGTCTCCTTTTGTTTCTCTTTTACTGGGGTATGCTTCCAACCCTAGGTGGAGGACTTGGATGGCAAGGTTTGTTGACCTGGACTAGAATATGAAGTTAAGCTTGGAGACAATCTTGAGGTGGTTTAGATTTCCTCTACATGGATTCTTGTGATGTAAGTTTGTAACCCTTTGTTTGATAATTGAATATAGTCATGCTTTTATTCCGCTGCTATACTTTGGTCTTTTTTTACCATTATATAAAGATTTGAAAATTTTACACCCACTCCATCATACCTTTGAGTGTGTTTGGATTGAAGGTTTTATTGTTCAAACTTTCAGTAGAGAGGTATTTTCACTTCTTTACAGAACACCTCTTCAGCTAGATCATCATCATGGCCATCCCTCTCTTGAGAAGTTGAAACACCTAGAACCCTCTTTATCTAGTTTAAGAAGGAACCTAGGAAGCATCATTGGAGTTTCTTCCTGAGAAAAACTACTCTTTGTTGATACCTTTGATGTTATTCATAATGACATTTTTGGTCCCTTTCAAACCTCCAGTTTTATTGGATTCCATTATTTCATTACAATTTTTTAATGTTTTCTCTCACATGACGTCGCTATATATTTAAAATATTGTGATGAAATTATTGGTGTTATTCAAAATTATCATAAAATGATTTCAAAACAATTTAATAATTCCATTAAAAAATTTCAGACTAATAATGCTTTGGAATATATTTTATCTTAGATCTCTTCCTTTCCCTCTATAACTGGATCCATCTGCCAACATTTTGCACTTACACCCCATAACAAAATGGGGTTCTCACAACCTGCTGCCTTATCAATCGACAAACATATTCTATTCTTTGGGGGAAGACTCCTTTTTCTGTTGTTTTTTCTGTGGTTGTCCATCTTACTTTATATATTTTCGGGTGTACTGCTTTTATGCATATAACATGATCCAAGAACGGATAAAATTGATCCCCTATCTATCAAAATGGTTTTCCTTGGGTATTCCACCTTTTAGAAAGGTTATCTCTATTTTAGTCCAAATCATTGTATGTCTCTGTTGATATTACTTTTCATGAATCGAAAATGTTCTTTGATTTTACATCTATATCCTCTCTTACTCAACCTCAACCCCATATTGAGTTCTTTCAGCTTGATCTTTCTAACCCAGTGGATCATGAACCCAACCCACACCATCCTTTCATTCCTCCTCCTATGGCACAAGACCTAGAACCAATGTCCACGTTTGAGCATCTAGATCGCCTCATGGCTCTCCAAAATGGTATTCTCTCTTGCTCTCTGTGCCACCCTATATCTTATACTTGTTGTCGATTCGAGCTTTCCAATACTACTAAATCCATTTCCTAACAGATCAACCCTATCTAGATTCCTAAAAACTATCTTGAGGCCCTTCAACACCTTGATAAAAAAATATGTAATGCTCGAGGAAATGACATCATTGCATGTGAACAAGACTTGGGATCTTGTCCCTCCTCCATTGAACAAGAATATCGTTGACTATTAGTGGGGATTCTATATCAAATTTAATTTCAATGGATCAATGGAAAGACTTAAAGCTCAGCTTGTTGCCAAAGGATTCACCCAATCATATGGCATGGATTTCTTTAAAACCTTCTCAGAGGTCACCCACATTGCTTCTACCAGTATTGTGATCTCCGTTGTAACTTACATGGATTGGTGTCTATTTTAGCTTGATATTATAATGCCTTCCTTCATGATGATCTAGAGGTGGAAGTGTATATGAAAAATCCCTCGAGATTTTGTACACATGGGATCTTCCCAAAGAGTTTGTCATCTCCAATGCTCTTTCTATGATCTCAAGCAATCACCACTTGCCTAGTTTATAAAACTTAGTGGTGTTTATGCTAGTCCGGGTTCCTCCAGATCATCTAATGATCACAATATATTATTTAAGTTGTCTCAAGTTGGAACCGAATTTCTTACTATCTATGCTAATTATACCATTATCACTGATAGTGATGCACATGGGATTACAACAATGAAACATGCACTCCAACCATATTTTCATACCAATGAACTTGGACAACTTCACTACTTCTTCGGCATAGAGGTGCTAAGTTCTCGTCAAGCCACTTATTTATTTTAGTGAAAGTATGCCCTTGACCTTTTGAAGGATTCTGGTATGCCAAATTCTAATCATGTCTCTTCACCCATAGACTATCACAATAAATATTTGACTGAGGGGGTGTCATATAATGACCCTGTAGCATCCCCCAAGTGCAATCCATAAAACAACATCATAGAAGCATGGAAGATAAATATCACACTCGAGGAATGTTACAAATATCTCATATCATTAGTTGAAATAATATAAACAACTTTACATAGGATATAGATACATTGATTCTCATACATATTCTTTTCACAAAGCTTACAACAAGGAGCAGAATACATGGTATAACTGATAAACTAGTTAAACCTCCTTAGATCTTATAGATGGCACCCCTCCAGGTCTTGAACTCATACATAGATCCTCTAGCTGGTCCTTGCACGTCAAATAGCTTTACCCGCAAAGCTTGTTTCCTTACTTGCGGGCATCGTGCTCCCAACCATGCATTCAACAAATCGAATGTAAGTGGTTGGGTTTCAATGAATATATGAACATAAATGAACATAAAACTAAAATAAAACAGATATGAACTTGCATAAACATTAGTTATGTCTTAAGGATGCATTATGAAGATACTTACAACATTACTCACGATTTCAAGATGCATTATCAACCTAATTAAGATTTCTTATTAGGGCACCTACTCAATGAACCATAAACATACTGAACACACTCAAAGTGAATGGTCATCTAAACACGCTGAAAGTGAACATGAACACAAACATACCAAACACACTGAAAGTGAATAGTCTTATGAACACATTGAGAGTAAACAAGAACATAAACATACCGAACACACTGAAAGTAAACAGTTTTTTGAACACACTGAAAGTGAACAAGAACATAAACATACCAAACACATTGAAAGTGACCAGTCTTTTGAAAACACTAAAAGTGAACCAGATTGGGCTTGAACCCAATAAAATGAAGGGGGCTCATATGGTACCAACCTTCCATAAAATGTTCATGAGTAGGGGCTAAATATTTGTTTTTAATCTAATCTTATCATACATAGGGATTTTACCCATGATCATATTATTGATCTTAAAAATGAAGATGTATATTCTTTTAATGGATCTGATCTTAACATGAATCTTAATGCAATAAATCTTATTAAGATGTGCATATATAATACCTCTTACAACATTAAGGTGCTCACATGATAACATATGCAATATGAACATTAAACATGATTAAGCAAGAAAAACTATATGAATGCAGTATAAATAAACCCAAGGAATGGACCGCTTACCTAGTTTTAATAGATACACTTTCTCCTTGATTCCTAATCTCAAACTTTAGTATTCCTATAATAGAACACATAATCCTAATTATTATCTCATAAACCCTAATTATGTTAACTCTTGAAATCTGAGAAACCAATATCAAATCATGACTCCTTACTAGACCAATGGCTAGATATCAAAAAGATGATTAAATATCATATATTACTCGACCCCATAGGACATACCAATGAAAAGATACAAAATTCTCAATATCAACCAATCAGGGTTTAGATAAATTGAATTAGCCTTAATCTGGGATTCAGATCAACAAAAATAAGAAGGCGGATGAGCCCCTAGCACAATCCTCCAATCATATGCGTGATAGGGGTTTTATTATAATAATAGCTTCATCTAATACTACACATTAGATGATGAGAAAACAACATAAGACCTAAGTCTATTAATATCAAACATGACATATGAATAAGTACACATAACCTTGGCCCCTTAATTCTACATGTCCCCGATTCCACGAGCTGGCACAACCAATCATGGTGCAACTACTCTAACCTAGAGTAGGAAACTCCATCATAACCCACTCAAGCAAGATGGAGCGTTCTCAAGTAGCCAGTCCAGGTCCCTGATGTTAACATCAAAAGTCCACGAGGAAAACAGAGCACAAATAGAGCCCCGAAAACCATGTCCCAGTTCCTCTATTGCCAAAAATAGGGCCACAAAGATTAGATGTGTCCTTCAGTAAAATGGTGATGGGACTCAAAAAAGAGAACTGCAATGTTTTCATAAGGGTCATATGAGGCAGGGATCAAAATTCACAACATCAAAAGCTTCTCAGGACGTCAAAGGATGGAAGTCTGTGGTGATCAGGAGCGAGCTCATGGGAGAAAAACATGTGGGTCCATTGGGCGACAAACCAAGACTGAAAAAGGAAAGGATTGGCTCAAGGAAGCTTACCTGTAAAACTATTTGGCAGCAGTCGTCGGAAGCGTCAGGTTCAAGCCAAAATCATCCGAAGGGAAACTCGAGTTTGGAGGCTTTCTCAAAGGTGAGTAATCTAAAATTGGACACCAAAGGGATGTCTTGGGGTCTGTCAAATATATAGGGATCAGCCCTTGTCACTGCAATGGACTAAATCCTACTCTACCAGTGCACTCTGGTGGAGTAGTTAAGTGGCGATTTGGGAGTCCGTTCCAAAGGGTGAATTAGGGTTCAGAATATACGTTTTTATAACACAAAATCATATCCTGGATCGATTGGGATGCTTATTTTTTATCATTATTTCCACAATTCATGGAAATATTTGGGTTACAAATGGTTATAGGACTTGTAGAGTCCAAAGCACCGTAAGATGTAGAAGATGAGCCACTGCCCTTTGACCACCATCTAATGGTCCCAGTTGATGCCGTTGTACATGATAAATTAATGCAAAGCGTGACAGTCCTAGTGAACATTGACATTGGGAGAGAAAACTGGAGCCCAAAATAAATATTCCCATATGATAATTAAATAAAGCTCTACCATGTGAAGTTGATTTCATAAATCCAAATATCAGGGTTATGTAGTCCTCACTATATAAAAATTCCATAACTCATTTGAAGGGTCAAACAAAGTTAAAAAGCTTTCATAATTTAACCATGGCTTCCCATTAACATGTATAACATTATTAAAGGGTTATATTCTCAAAAATTTTGTACTAAAATCTCTTAGATAAAATACTTTTTTAAAAACCCCATAACTCCCAATAAATCATAGGAATAACATTATCTTGCCAAAATTGGCCATGATGCTTATTTCATCATAACCTTTTAACATGAATTCGTTTTATATGCTTAAAAGGAATAAATAACACATTCAACATTCTGGTCCCGTGAAGGGTAAAATTATCTAACAAATGAAATTACATACCTAAGGAATTTGAGGATGTAACAATCCTCTCCTCCTTATACAAGTTTCATCCTTGAAACTTTAGGGTTTGAAAAACTCTGGGTATTTATTACATAGAACTCCATCAAACTATATTCTTAAAACTATTATTTTCTTTATCATTGAAGCATACGAAGGACTTAAAGTTTCCAAAGTTTACCATATGTCTCTATTGATCATGTAATGTTACCTTTAAGTCATTTAGAACTAAGTTTATAGGTAAACAAAAACTATTTAATAAACTAATGCTACTAGGATCATTGTTTCAAATCATGAAAAAATCTCTCTCCAATTAATAACTCTATCATTACTTGTGATACCACACCATACATGCATTATTATTCCCTCATATAATATGACACATGCATAATAGACAACCAATGTATGTATGCTATGTGTAGTTCATGCATAAAAGTCATCTTGTCTATTAAGATTTATTGGTGATGATCTTGACCTCTTAACTTAGGATACACATTAACTATTGTTTCATGATTCATTAACATTAGCATGATCATATTACTTGTAATTTGTGAGGCAACAAAAATGATTTCTCCACATAAACTTGCATGGAAATTCTCATTGCTCCAAAGATCTTCTTGAACACCCAAATGCTAATTGCAACAAGTATCCATTAACCTTGGAGGATCACCAAGTTAACATTACTTTCTTAACATTACTCTTAATAACTTGTCTGTCATAACATGGTGCTCTTACTAGATGATCCCAAGGTGTTCATAGTCACCGTTTTATCATAAACCATTCTTATCCTAAGGAATACTAAATGAAACATTGATCAGTCACTTTTTCTAGGCTCTACCTTATATCAACATCATGAAGAATCTCACATTATTGTGATCTTGGACCACAACTCCATTAAACTACATTACTTATACTACTTCATATCTTGTATCATCAATTAATATAACACCATTCGTGTATCACCTTAAAAAGTATTATGGATATTCCTAGGCGTCATCAAACTATCCCATTTACATCCTTAACTAAAAGTACAACCTGATTCGACCGTCATCACATATTCCCCAAAAATATTCACTGGTGTCTTAGGTTCCTCCTTAGAACCATGTTTCCAAAACATGGTGAGTTCCTAAATCTTCATCATACCTACTAAGGAAATATTTAATTTACCTCCAATTATTAAACCAATAAACCACCAAGGATGGGATCTACTCCTTAAAAGTGTGCCTTTAAATGTCAAACCAATTAGTGTGTCCTTACTTATCATTCTTAATATAAATTTTTCATTTATAAAAATTAACACCATGAAACATTACTAATCAAGATTCATTAAATATATTTAAGGATGTATCTTCTTGTTACTTAATCATTACATGAATTTTATGTATGGGCATCTACACCTAGAACTAATACAATCTGATACACAACATGGTGCACATAAACATAGGTTGCTCTCCATCGTGTGATGTGAGCCACCTTAAACATAAGTTGTTATATCCCTACCACATGATGCCGAAATCTACAGAGACCGAGTCCCACCACATAGTTCTTATAGATGAAATCTAGGGTACAGTCCCAGATAAAAGTTTTGGATTTTCATCCACATAAGTATTTTTGTTCATGAAATATGGCGTAGATGCATGGTACGCTGTTCTGATCCTAAACTTTTAATATGTACAGGAACATATACATTGGTGAAAAACATTTATATTCATTTACTTCAGAGATTTATTACCTTAAATGTGTTCCATGGTACATGTACATCTACTTTGCACAAGTAAGAAACATAGTCTTGTTCAAAATGAACTCAACCATGATATTGTGATTTTAATAATTCTTTCCACACCTTAAAATACCCATACACAAACATATTAGGATATTCTTTAAAACAAAACATATACCCGTTCTCCCTCAGTTAGTCTCCGTAGGTATTAATAATAAGTGCTCAATGTGCTTATGAATTTCAAATCCTATAATCTCATTTGATTAGAAACCCTTAAGGTTTGGCATCATTGATTACCATACTTACAAAGATTCCCTTACTTGTTAAGAAATATATTTTATTTCCTTTTTCATGAATGACTAAATTCTTAACATTCCTCAACTATTTCTAGATAGCCTAGAGAATGTATTACTGTAGAACATGTATACTAAGAAGCCTTATATTGCAACTTTAAGATATCATGAGCCCTTAAGATATGACTATAAGCCCATTATTGTATTCCTTATACAAAGATTCTACTATCAACCATGATTTTTAAACTTCTATGTAGTTTTAATACCACCGGGTTCAAGTGACCACATGTATGGGTTCCTAGCATTAACTCTTTATTTCGTATCTTGACAGATACTCGTGAATACATGTATCTAGAGATGATATATCATATTACATTCATCCCCAACATCCCCTAGTACAAGTGTCCCATATCACAAGCACCCAGATGAAAGGAGGTTAGCATAATAAGATCATTTGTCTCATAATATGTCCTCTAAGGTTCTCAATTTATCTGCATCCTGTACCACAAACTATTGAGAAAGAAAGAGGACATACTATGATCTATGAAGTCATTATTCAAAACCCATTACAATAGACACTTAGAGCTATATTCACATATCCCTCTTTGGCTCTTGCATTCTAAATGTAACAACTTTGATTTCTAAAGCATAAAATCCCGATAAAATACATCTTTCATTTCTTCTTTCAAAAGAGTTTGAAAATTGAAAACTTTAAGAAAACTCAAATCACTTTATGATATAATAATTATAAGTAAATATATTCTTTGTTCGATCATAACCAAAGTGTTCAAGAGAAATGCTAAGATCATCATAAAATGTGGATCTAAAATCATTATTCGAGAAAACATAAATCGATAGTTGTACATTAATGCTAGCCATGCATCAAAGGTGAGGGATCTCTACCTAAACAAAAGGATCTATTCAAAGTAAAGTTATTCACTATTTCATCATCATCACATCTAACTTATTTGATATTTCACCCTATTTGATTTACATTGAAGTATCTTCTTAGAAAGGTAGGCCTTTTAGTCTAGGGTATAACAACCCACAAATTAGGATATTCTACATCCTCATATTTGATGATTTGTGAGGGATTATGATAACATAGACCTAAATCGTTAAGAGGATATTGTTACTAATACTTGGTCTGACTTCACTAAGTCTTACGGTTAGGACTCATCTAAGAGGTGGAGACTATAAGAATGTGAGAATCTTTCATGGTGGCCATGTATAATATTTCTCTAATACTACT
The DNA here is from genome assembly GCA_963693085.1 of Alisma plantago-aquatica. Lineage (NCBI taxonomy): Eukaryota > Viridiplantae > Streptophyta > Magnoliopsida > Alismatales > Alismataceae > Alisma > Alisma plantago-aquatica. Next base: position 1,016,380,200 of record OY856410.1, read on the forward strand.
TTTGTAGCATCCCCCGAGTGCAATCTGTAAAACATCATAGAAGCATGGAACACAAAGATCACACTCGGGGAATGTCACAAATAGATCATATCATTCATTGCAATAATATAAAACAACTTTACACATGATATGGATACATTGATTCTCATACACATTCTTTTCACAAAGCTTAGAACAAGGAACATACTACATGGTAGATAAACTAGTCAAGCCTACTTGGATCTTATAGATGCCACCCCACCAAGTCTTGAACTCGTACATAGATCCTAGAGCTAGTCTTTTCACAAAGCTTAGAACAAGGAACATACTACATGATAGATTTACCCTCAAAGCTTGCTCCTTACCTGTGAGCATCGTGCCCCCAACCATGCATTCGACAAATCATTTGTAAGTGGTTGGGTTTCAGTGAACATATGAACATAACTTAACATAAAGATAAAAAAACTGATATGGACTTATTTAAACATTAACTATGTCTTAAGGATGCATTATAAAGATATTTAAACATTGCTCATTACTTCAAGATGCATTACTAACTTGATTAAGATTTCTTATCAGGGAACCTACTCAATGAGCCATAAACATTCCAAACACACTAAAAGTGAACAGTCATCTGAACACACTAAAAGTGAACAGGAACATAAACATACCGAACACACTGAAAGTGAATAGGAACATAAACATACAGAACACACTAAAAGTGAACAGTCTTCTAAACACACTGAAAGTGAATAGGAACATAAACATACTGAACATACTAAAAGTGAACAGTCTTCAGAACACACTCAAAGTGAACAGGAACATAAACCAACACACTAAAAGTGAACAGTCTTCTGAACAAATTGAATGTGAACAACATTGGGCTTGAACTCAATAAAATGAAGGGGTCTCATATGGCACCAACCTTCCATAAAACGGTCATGAGTAGGGACTAAATATTTTCTCTTAATATGATCTTATCGTACATAGGGTTCTCATCCATGATCACATTATTATCTTAAACATGAAGAAGTATATTCTTTTAACTGATCTGATCTTAACACGAATCATGATGCAATAAATCTTATTAAGATGTGCATATATAATACATCTTAAAACATTCAGGTGCTCACATGATAACATATGCAATATGAACATTAAACATGATTAAGCTAGCAAAAATGTGTGAATGTAGTATAAAAAAACCCAAGACATGGACCACTTAGTTTTAATAGATACACTTTCTCCTAGATTCCTGACCTCAAACTTTAGTATTCCAGTAATTAGAACCCAAAACCCTAATTATTATCTCATAAACCCTAAATATGTTAACTCTTTAAATCTGAGAAACCAAAGTCATAATCATGGCTCATGACCTAGCCCAATGGATAGATATCAAAAAGCTGATCAATTATCATATATTACTCGACCCCATAGGACATACCAATAAAAAGATACAAAATTATTAGTATCGACCAATCAAGGTTTAGATAAATCAAATTAGGCTTAATCTTGAATTTAGATAAACAAAAATAAAAAGGTTGATGCACCCCTAGAACTATACTCCAATTATATGTGTGATAGGGGTATTATTGTAACTATAGCTTCATTTAACACTACACATTAGATGACGAGAAAACAACATAAGACCTAAGTATTTTTATATCACACGTGACAGACAAATAAATACACAAAACCTTAGCCCCTTCATTCTCCTTGCCCCCGGTTCCAAGGACTGGAACAACCAACCATGGCACAAATACTCTAACCCGAAGAAGGAAACTCCATCATAACCCACTTGAGCAAGATTGAGAGTTCTTAAGATAGCACATGTAGGTCCATGATGCAAACATCAGATGTTCGTGAGGAAAACATAGCACAAACAGAGCCCCAAAAACCATGTGCCAGTTCCTCCATGGCTGAAAGCATGGCCATAGAGATTAGACTTGTCCCTTAGTAAAATAGCGATGGGACTCAAAAAAGAGAACTACAATGTTTTCACAAGGGTCAAATGAGGTAGGGATAAAAATTAACAACATTAAAAGCTTCCCAAGATGTCAAAGGATGGAAGTCAGAGGTGATCATGAGTGAGCTCATGCGGGAAAAAAATGTGGGTCCATCGGGTGACAAACCAAGACCAAAAAGTAAAGCATTGGCTCGAGGAAGATTACCCATAAAACTATTTGGTAGAAGTCTCCGAAAGCGTCAGGTTCAAGGCAAAATCATTGGAAGGGAAACTCAAGTTTGGAGGCTTTCTCAAAGGTGACTGATCTAAAATTAGAGACTGAGGAGGATGGTCCAGGGTCTTTCAAATCTCTAGGGATTGTCCCTTGTCACCACAATAGCGTAAATCCTGCTCTACCAGTGCACGTCGGCGGAGTAGTTAAGTGGCGATTTGGGCATTCGTTCTAGAGGGTGAATTAGGATTGTAATATGGGTTTCTATATCATGGGATCGTATCTTGGATCAATTGGGATGCTTAGTTTTTTATTAGTAGAGCCATGATTCATGGAAACTTTTAGGTTATTGAGTGATTATAGGACTCACATAGTCTAGAGCACCATGGGAGGTAGAAGATGATCCACGTCCATTTGACTACCATATAACGGTCCCAATTGATTCCATGTACATGATAAATTAATGCAAAACATGTCAGTCCTAGTGAACCAGGACATTGATAGAGAAAACTGGAGCCCAAAATAAAAATTCCCACATGACAATTAAATAAAGCTCTACCATATGAAGTCGATTTCATAAATCCAAATATCAGGGTTATGTAGTCCTCACTATATAGAAACTTCCATAACTCATTTGAAGGGTCAAAGAAAGTAAAAAAGCTTTCCTATTTTAACCATGGCTTCCCATTAACATGTAGAACATTATTAAAGGGTTAGATTCTCAAATTTTTTGTATTGAAATCTCTTAGATAAAATACTTTGGTTAAAAACCCCATAATTCCCAATAAATCATAGGAATAAAATTATCTTACCAAAATTGGCCATGATGATTATTTCATCATAACCTTCAACATAAAATTCGTTTTATACGTCAAAAAAGGCATAAATAACACATTCTCTATTCTAATGTCATGAAGAGTGAATTATGTAACAAATGAAATTACACACCTAAGGAAATTGAGGATGTGACAGACCCTAAACAATATTGACGAATGGTTAGGAAACTCATCTACCATACAATTGCCCAACTAGTTAATTCTTTTGTTGTCAACATTGTTAGACAACACATGGAAAAACCTCTTGAGTGCCACTGGACTCAGGTACAACACATTATTTGCTATCTGAAAGTGCACCTGGCAGAGGTATCCTTTACAAGAAACAAAAATCTCCATATCTCTTTGAACTGCTATGCAGATGTTGACTGTACTAGAGATCTAAAAGACAACATATCTATTTCTAGTTTATATGTTATTTTGGGTGGTTATCCTATCAACTGGAGGAACTAAAAGAAGTTATTATAGCTCATTCTAGTACTAAGGAAGAATATCGTGCCATGACACATGTCTATTGTGAAATTCAATGGGTATCATATATTCTTTAGAAATTAGTTGTCCCTCTCTATTCTTCAACAACTCTCAAGTGTGATAATCAAGTTGTTATTCATATAGATAACAAGCTAGTTTTTCACAAGCATTCTATGCATATTGAGGTTGATTGCCACTTCATGATAGACCTGATTTATGACAAGAATATTATATGACATTGTAAATATTAGAGAATAGATTACTGATATCTTCATCAAGCCTCTTCCATCTTCATCTTTCTCTTATATGTGTGTCAAGGAGAGAATGCACGATTTGTACTCTCCATCTTAAGGTGGCATGTTGGCGGTATTTTTTGTTATTTATTTTTTCTTTTATTACCTAATTGGGATGACTCTCCATAGGCCCATTAGTATTAGTTAACGTTATGTAAAGTGTGTCTCTAATACATCATACATTGAGAAAAAGTTATATATATGACACTCTCTGTAACTCTAATATTTACAGCAAGAATTTCTCTTCAAATTCCTAATTATGTTTATTTATGTACATCTAAACAATACAAGTCCTCTCAATTTGTTTCATTCCCATTCCAACATGTTTAGATTTGCTTATAGATTTTGTACCTCGACAATATCCAAAGAAAACATGTAGTTTGCTTGTTTGTGGTTCCAATATGGATCCTAACCTTCCACATACTAGATTCTATCTGGATGATGATTTGGGGGCTTTCGAATGCCCCAGAACCTATTTAATAGGTTGTTAAGCCTGCGAATCAGTGAGTATGCTTCCCACAATAGTTTTAATTTAAGTATACAAGAGTTTATATGTTTTGATTGATGGGATTCAATCTAACATATCATTAATTATTGTTTAGAATAATCACTCAAATGTTTTTATTTATTTTTTGTAATGTCATGTTTTCCCTTCTTGTCCCACTGTCATGGGAAAATTAGTCCTTTCAATGCATTTTAATGATCTAATCGTGTCTGTTGATTGAGGAAATTCCAAACCATGCAGACGACATCTATTGGGCCAACTAGGTCAAGGACCTTGCCTACTGGGGTTATCCTTTTGGTTTATGAATCAATTTTCCTAATTTTCTGATTGTTAGTAACTTACTAATTAGCCATTAATTCACATTGTCTCAGAATTTCTTAAAATAAGATATTTTGAAAAGCATTTTGTTTAAGGAACCCATTTTCTTGGTTTTAAGCCTAGGCCATATCAACTCATATCATGTTTTCTTAAAATAAATACTTAGTGTTTATGTGTTAATGAAGATGGAGATTAAAGAAAACTATACTAATTTCAAGATATTAGGATTTCCATAAGCCTTAAGATAACTATTAGGACTTCTTATAGCATCATTAAGTGGATCATGAATGTGAGTATTGAGTATTGAATGAGGATTTTTTATTCATTTATATTATGGAATTCAATTGTAATTAATGATATCAAGTATATAGTTTTATGTACCAAATTATTATTTACCAAAATATATGCCTCATACATGATTATGATCATAACATATATATATTTCTTTAATTGTAATTCAATTAAATATTTATTTAATTGTAATTCAATTAATTTAAGTATTATGCTCAAGATTAATGCTAAACTAAAGAAAGTTGATTTATGAAGTACCTTACAAGATAATTGTCTTTTGGTACATGTATATATAAGCTATGTGTAAGCAATGAGAGCTTGGGTGTATAATCTATGCGTGAGAAATGACACTTGTGAGCATTTAGCCTTCATGGCACATGAGATCTTGGAAGCATTTCCAGATGAAGAGCAATGTAGTCAACCCAAGATAATAATGATAATGATAAAGAGAAATAAAGACAAAGATAAATAATACAAAAGTATTTAGTGTATACAATGTCTATTTCATGTTTTCTAAAGAGTATAATTTATATTTTAGTTCATATAATGATACTCAATGATACATACTCTAATACGTTTCCCATTTTTCTTTTCATGGGTGAGGACATAATGTCTGTAGGAGATAAGAATATTGGAACTCCGACAATTAGCATACATCTCAAGGACTAAAAGTTTATCTCTAGTGAGGTGCCAACTATATTACGGCATTCATTTCATTTTTTCATTCAATATGATTCGTGTACTAGTTTAGGTTAGCTAAAATTTTATTTTTATGTTGTGGAACTTGATACATGATAATTGATTTGTAATCTAGCCTTATTTGAATGGAACTTTATTTTTATGGAATGCAATGATTATTATGTTTGTGACATCCCTCTTGAGAATTATACTTCTTCTCTATCATGTGTATGTTTAAGAAAGTGAGATTTTAAAATGTGGTATACGTATGGAGTGGGGTCCTGAGGGATCACTCCTTAAATTTAAGGAAATAATTGTAAAGTACCCTAACAGATAACATATATAAAATAAATCCATTCAAATAATTGGGGTTCACAATATTTCTTGTATAAAAGCCTTAAATAATTAGGTTTTTGGCTTAAACTTTTATAATTGAATTTTATCAACATCCTAGTTCAGTCTAACTTAAGAAGAGGGTTCTAAGATAAAAGATTATATTATTTACTTAAGTATTGAATTCATTGCAACACTTAACCCCTTAAAGAGGATTTTGTCCTTGAAATCCAAGTGACCTAGATTAAGTCCATATGATAAGTCTATACTGCAAATATAGTTTTATTATATCAATTGGTTAAAGTTTCCTCGATGGTGCCAGATATGTCTACCCAAAGTGGTCAACTTAGAAAATTCCACTTAGGTACCCTAGTGAAAATGTAGTTATTGTAGATATTTTAGTTTGATTAACATCTTAAGAATTAGCTAATGTGTTTTGGTCCAACATCTTTAACTTGTTTGCTACTCCTTAAAAACTAAGGGTTTAAGACCCTATGTAGGAAAAAGTAGATTCTAAAACCTAACTAGCCATCCCACATTGATGGCATGAGGTACGACAACTATATCCCAATTACTTCCAATCATAGATCTTTTCTAGTTCAAGGATATCAATGGGCCTAACTAGTTAGAGGTATTGTCTTCAATGGTATTTAACCATCCAAATACTTACATTGTCGTGACTTGGTTTTTGAAAACATCTACAAAATCCAAAACTCTTCTTTTGTGTCTGAGAGGCAAGGGGGAATTAGGATCACCGGTAAAGGTGACCTTTGATTGGTTATATATATATATATATATATATATATATATATATATATATATATATATATATATATATATATATATATATATATATATATATATATATATATATATATATATATATATATATATATATATATATATATATATATATACATATATATGTATATATACACCTATATATATGTATATATATACACACATATATATAAATATATATATGTATATATATATACCTATATATATCTATATTTATACCTATATATATGTATATCTATATATATACCTATATATATAAGTATATGTATATCTATATATATATAGGGCCCATCTTTATTGCCCGCGCGGGTAGCTACCCGCCCACCCCTCCAACCACCTTTTTTCAAAAAAAAAATTTCAATTGCAGAGGACCATTTTGTCTAGCTCCCCAAAAACTTTCATCCAAAAATAATATCATTTGCTCCCCTAAAATAAAAAAAACCCGTCCTTATATATATATCTGCTGTATATTTTGTACAGCGTTACTTTTTTGTCCAGTAGAGTTACTTTTTTGACACCATAGTTACTTTTTTTACAACAGAGTTACTTTCTTAGCCAGGAGAGTTACTTTTTTGGCTGCCGGGTAGCAAAAATCAAGGCTACCCGCGTGGGCAATGAATGAACACTCATATATATATATATATATATATATATATATATATATATATATATATATATATATATATATATATATATATATATATATATATATCTATATGTATACACCTATATATATAAACATATATAAATACCTATATATATGTATATATACATATATATATACACCTATATATATATATACCTATATATACAGATATGTATATACCTATATATAAACATATATATATGGGCCCATCTTTATTGCCCGTGCGGGTAGCAACCCGCCCACCCTTCCCATCACTTTTTTTCAAAAAAAAAATTTCGCAATTGTAGAGGACTATTTTGTCTAGCTCTCCAAAAAAATTTGGCCAAAAATAATATCATTTGCCCCTCTAAAATAAAACAAACCCGTCCTTATATATATCTGCTGTATATTTTGTACAGAGTTGCTTTTTTTCCAGCAGAGTTACTTTTTTGGCCACCATAGTTACTTTTTTGACAGCAGAGTTACTTTTTTCACTAGGAGAGTTACTTTTTTGGCTGTAGGGTAGCGAAAATCTAAGTTACCCGTACAGGCAACGAATGAACGCCCTATATATATATATACCTATATATACACCTATATATATACCTATATATACACCTATATATATATGTATATATATGCACCTATATAAATATTTATATATATATACCTATATATATACCTATATACGTGTGTATATATAAACATACAAATATATATACATATATATACACCGATATATTTACCTATATATGTATATATATACATATATATACACATATATGTATGTATATATATAGGTATATATATAAATATATATAGGTATATATATGTATATATATATGTCTATATATGTATATATGTGTATATATAGGTATATATATATGTATATATATGTGTGTATATATGTATATATAGGTATATATATAGGGGTATATATATATATATATATATATATATACCTATATATACACCCATATATATACCTATATATACATATCTATATGTCGTTTATTTAATACCCACGCGGGTAGCCTAGATTTCGTTACCCGGCAGCCAAAAAAGTAACTTTTCTGACCAGAAAATTAATTCTGCTATCAAAAAAAGTAACTATGTTGATCAAAAAGTAACTATACGACTAAAAAAGTAATCCCGTACAAAATACACAGCAGATATATATGTAACCGTGTTTTGAAATCTACTTTTATAAACATAACTATCTATGCATGAAACTCAACAGTTTGCAAGGTAAAGTAACCCTCTACATGTCAAAAGTAACCAACTTGAAAAAAAGTAACCGAAATGGAGGACGGGTAGCTACCCGCACGGGTATTAAAGATGGACTCATATATATATATATATATATGGGTCCATATCTAATACTCGCGGGGGTAGTTACTCGCCCCCAATTTCGGTTACTATTTTTGTAGTTTCTCACTTTTGACATGTAGATGGTTACTTTACTTGCAAACTGTTACTTTCCATGCATAGATAGCTACATTTGCAACAACTATAAGAAATATATAGTTATAATTATATGTACATATATTGTCATTCGAAAATATGCGATAGAAATATGAAAATTGGTGCAAAAATCAATACGACACCAAGTCACCCACCATAACCTCTCAACTAACACTTGAGACCATATACTAATTTTAGTATGATCCTTATAGATATTTCCTTCCTTGTATATTCTAATCTGAATAATCATATATTGATTCAAAACAAAGGTACTTGCATAGGAAAAGAATATAGTTGCATGTTACCTTCATGTACTGCCTGGGCACCTCCAACATCAATAGCTTCCAGTGTAAAAGCTCGACTTGCATGTCTCATAATAGAAGGTCCCCAATGTAGGGAAATATGTTGACACAATAGACAACAAAGAGAAAAATTTAACTATCATATTCCCATTGAACTAATGAATCGTGCCAATAAATATGCAATGGGAAGGATGGTTCAGAGGATATACCTGGTCCTAGACCAATTATAACAATAATCTCCTCATCGTGGTTGCATACCCGTTCATCAAGTCACACTTGAACAATGTTTGTGTCGGCCTCCTAGTTGATCACCATAGACAATAGATTGACATTGTCCTCCTAGTGGGAAAAATATCCACGCCTCTAGAGTAGTCCACATGGACCACTACAAACTCTTATCATTCTAGAAGAGCAGACAATAAGGAGTTGTCCCCTCACATTGCCATACTAGTCACCAACTTTCTCTCCCAAAATTGTTCTCACTTTCTATCCCTCCCTTTATCAGGTAGGACTTGTTTGGGTTCTCTCAGTTACCACAACTAGAGAAGACAAACAAATGTCAGAGGCGATTGAGTTGTGTTTGAGATGCCCCCAATACCCCTCTATTTATAGGATGGTCAAGGTCAGGGTTCCCAGTCTGAGTTGGAGAGGAAGGGACTAGGCTTTCAAGAATTTTTGTAACCCATGACAGGTGAAATGGTGGGTTCACAAGTGAACCGATCGGTTGGCATGTGAGCCGATTGGTTCAACCCTACAACTAGTCGTTTCAACATATTTCCCAATCACAATTGTATTGACAATTCTAATACAATTACTGCACGACATGACCTCAACACTAATCCTTAATGCAATCAAATTTCTCTTGTGAATCGGGCGGTTCATCTCGTGAACCAGTTCTGGCGACCTTGAGCCGATCGGTTCACTTAGTGAACCGGTCGGTTCATGGCTTGGTTCATCCATAATTCATCCAATGCAATATCTAATCAACTTGATACTCCAACTGGTTGGTTCAACACTTGAGCTAGTCGGCTCAAAGTACACTCAGTCAATTGTTGTTTAAATTGAGTACCTAAATACTTTAGTAATCAATAAAATTATCATTCATGATTAAAATCCTATTCAAAGTGAATTACTATGTGTGCGACCCTATATCTTCCAAGTTATGTTGGTAGTTAATGTCCGTAACTCTTCTATGACATCACAAGCAAAGAGTGGTGTCTAGTCACACATCATTGCTATCCAAATATTTGGAAAGTTGGAGAGCACATTCAACCTACAATATGTGATAGGTGTTATAGTGATTGTATAATTCCTTTGTCACTGATATCTGGATTTAACTCAAGGCATGGAATCATCATATGTTCAATCCACATTCCTTGAACTAGAGCAGATTGTCTAAGATATATGTGACCTCAATATCATATACTCATTCACATGTGCATGTACATGCTTTTCCCCAGTCTCTCTTATCAAGTGACCAGGAGGTCAAACTCATGTAGGAGGGACAAATCCCATCTACATAACTCACATTCATCCCCATGTGTCATAGTGCATCCAATCATCACCTTTATGGCAACCCTTATGCAAGGTCATGATGGATGATGTCAAAACAGACCAAATGACATGTGATGAATGTAATGATTTTAGGTCTAAGAACCTAAATCACCACCTTCACTATGATAGATGACTATGAACAACAATTATGGTTTCCACGTGTCACTCTCAAGGTGGGTCTATCCAATACACCGTTCTCTAACAAGTATATATGTGCTTGTTTTGTTATCACATTTCATGACTGATGAGATTCTTCATCAACCAACACACACCCTAGTCTTATGTGATATTATTGTCTATCGGCCTTCCACAATAACATCTAACTAGAGACATAACAAGAATGTACATACTCTTAGCATATGTATCATCTCATTATTCAGGTCATGTACTTGAAGTCTTACATCATTGAATAATGTCATTCTTTAGACATTCATTTTGTTTCCTCATTATCTAACAACTGAGTGAAACAAAATTAATTGAAAGATTTCCTTTATTTTTAATCAAATCTCTTACATAATATGCCATCACAATCATCACATGATTATCTCTCTGAGCATACATACCAACATACTTCCACTTTCACATAGAGCCAATCACCCACAGATCTTATTTTCAATGATCTAAACATGTCCATCATGTTTCTATTGTATGTGCTAATGTAGTGGGTTAGCAACATTTTTCCATTGGTCGGTATATTGCATGTTTCACATCTCTTTGTTGTATGACATTTTGTATAAGATGGAATTGCCATAGTATGCTATCTGATATTCCTTGCATAACTAGTATCTCCATTGTTGTTGTAGTATTTATACTGTGTCATCAATGGTTGGAACATCTCACAAATTCATCCATATGAACTTCTAGATTCATATAGTACTCACTCCTGTGTCCATAATAGCAGGACACATGACTTCTACTGTAGAATTCTAATAATGGTTTATAGTTTGGAACCCTTTCAAACTTAAAAATCTTCTTATTAAGATTAACAAAATTTTATATTGACATCATTCTCTATCATTACGAAAGCTTGCATCAATGTAACACTTTACATCCAACTCTTCCTTATCATCATAGTTCAATAACTGATCCTTAGGAATTCTCAACTACTAATGAATATTCTTTATGTTTTTCTAATGACCCTCATTGGAATCTGATTAAAAACATATTGCCATGTCCAACACATACAAGATAATGCGATTAATACATTATATTGCATGTGTGATAGATTCAAATGTGAATGCATATGGAATCTCTTCCATTCTTCATAAGAATTGGAACACAGGGTTCATGAGAGAATGATCCCATCTATATGGACAAATTCTCTTTCATTGAGTCCTTCATGTTGAACCCTTTCAGCATATTGGCAATAGATATGCTTGTATTTAGTTTTTCAAAATTTAGGAACTATCACTATAGATCTCAATTCCTATCACATAGGATGTTTCACCTAATCCTTCATACTGAAGGTGATTTCCATGCAGGTTTCGGTACTTGGACTATTGAGATGTTATTCCTCATTGATATGTGGAATATTCGTATGCTCTCACTAAATCTTTTGTAATCATAGATTAATCTTTTTTCTTGACTCAAGTCAAACTCTTTGACTTTCTTATCCAATCAAAAGATTCCAGCACAAAGATGCTTGTTTTAACCTCTAGATTGAACTTTGTAACTTAAAAACTTAATTTGTATTAATGGATTTATAAAACCTTTTGGTTGTGTCATGTACCAATCCTTAAGTTATTCCTTTTCAGGAATGCAATTTTAACCTTCATATGCCAAATCACATAGTCTTATTAACCTGCAACAACAAGCATGTCAACCGGTGAAGCTATTTCATCATGTTCAAGCCTTTGAACTGATTTGAAAACCTTTTGCAATCAATTTATCATTTATGTTATCCATGTTGGTTTTCTTAATGAAAACCTAACTAAACCTTATGGGTTTTACCCCTTTAGGTAGTACCATTGAGGTCATACCTAGTTGGTGTTCATGGATTCCATTCTACATACAATGGCCTCAACTCATTTCTTAGACTCTGGTCCCTCAATAGTACTTAGTTAAGTGTAGGTTCATCATCTTATGACCAACTCACGACTTATCTGAGTTATAGTATTCACAATCCTTTAACCTTATATGTGTTCTACTAGAACTATGAATTTTTTGTTACAGATAGAACTTGAGATTCCACAACAATTTTGTGATTCTCCAAATTCCCATTGTACCTCCTTAGGTTCAAATATTTTTCATGTTGACCTTGAACCTTTAGAATTCTACTTTACTCCCACTAATTCTTTTGGAATTTAGTTATCCTTTCAATAAACAATTTTGTTATTGTATTGAGATAAGTAGTGTTCAAAAACCCAAGATTTATTTGAATAAACCTTTCCAAGAAACTATTTTCTTGTATAAGTTTTAATCCTTATAAAAGACATATAGGGACATTCCCATAGCATATCTCATATGATGTCTTTTAAAAATTGGTACAATGTTTTAGTGCTAAGCATTTTCCCTTTAAGGAAATTAGAACATTAGATTAAATAATAATCATATCATGACTCATCATGATGTGATTCCCTCTTATTGATACATCACCATGGTTTAGGTGGAGTTCATTGTGATACACTATCATAGTCTCTCCAGAAGGTCCTCAAACTATCCCTGTAAAGTATTTCAACATCAATCATATCAAAGTATCTTAATACTTTTAAGGAATTCTATACTTCATACATGTAATATTCTTGAACACTTCAAGGAATTTGTATATTACTGAACACATATCACCATATCATTAGTAAACATAATGAAGTATAAATAACTATTTGTAGCATTTATTCCAAAGGTCTTTGTACATCATTATGTACATATCCTAATAGAATTCTTATTCTCCCTCTACACCTACTGAGATGTGGTTAGTCTTGTTGCTCATATATAAGACTTGCATATCTCTTATTGGTTCAATAACTAAAAGAGTCTAGATAAACATCATTATGTTCTAGAAATGCATTTCTCATATATGTACTCTAGATGACAATGATATAGATATTAATTGTTTGAGTTTATCAATTGTCATTATGTTATAAACATCTATCTTTTGATCCTTTACGTAAAGATCACACAACATTTTAGGCAGTGCCATACACGATCACATCTTTGAAATAGAACAACTCTTTATTTATAATCATCCTTGTTTGTACAAGATGCATAAAGTAAAATGCTTCTATTTATTCGCATAATGAAATAGCAGTTCATCTAACTCTATTACATGACCAATGGGATAAGATAAATTCTAATTGTAGATTGAAGCTGCAGCAACTCCTGCTCTGCATAGTCCATCGATCCATGCCCTTTCATAAAGATTGTACTTCTTATTAGATCCTACACATTAGAGATGTCAGATCTACATCAGTTATCGCATACCCAAGATGAGGAAGTAATTAGATTTATCGTATAATGTTTATACTTGAAGTAGAGGTTTATATCTCCTACTTATTCTTCTTTTGTTCCTCCAGGTAGAGAGGGAAATTCCTTTTCCAGTGTCTAGGTTGGCGACAGTGGTGACAATTGCCTCCCTTATTTACTCCTCCCTTTGCTTTGAGTGTTGAAGACTCAGGCTTCTGGCCAGCTTTAGAACTCTTCTTAGCTTTTCATTTTCCTTTAGACCTTTCCTTTGTCTTAGTGGTAATCATCACAAACTTGGGCTTGTCTTTCTTCATTTGTGCCTCAACTGTTCTCAACATGCTAAGTAACTTTGTCAACGGCTTGTCAAAGTCATTCAGGTTGTAGTCCATTACAAACTGACTGTATGACTCTGGAAGAGATGGAAGAATCACATCAGTGGCCAACTCGTGACCTAAGGGGAATACCTAAGGGGAATCCCAATCTATAAAGGTTCTCCACATACCCAATGATCTTGAGCACATGAGGATGTACTGGATCTCCTTCTATCATGTTACATTTGAACATCACTTTATAGGCATAAAATTTCTCCTATCTTGCCTAATCTTGGAACATGTTCTTAAGATGTGTGACCATCTCAATAACAACCATGTTCTCATGTTGTATTTGCAACTTATAGTTCATGGAGCATAACATTAGGCACTTGACATCAACGACATGTTTAGTATGCTTCTTGTAAGTATCCATGTCAACCTTAGGTGTGGTGGGAAGAGGTTCATCTAGCTATGGTGTCTCCAAGACATAGAGCTTTCGCTCCTATGTGAGAACAATTCTCAACATCCTAAACCAGTCATGGAAGTTATTCACATTTAACTTGTCCTTCTCAAGTATTGGTCGCAGAGAAAATGTGTTGTTGTGTGTTTCCATTTAATTCTATGAGAAATCTACAATTTTGTCAAAAACTCAATTTTGATTTGATTTGATTTGAAAAATATGAAATTCAATTCGGCCTATAATTAATTATTGCTCCCACTATTTTATTCAAATTCATAGCCCTCACATATCAATTTGGAAGATTACAACATACAACCTTCTTGTGAGCCAAGATTCAAAATAATTCAATTAGTACCCGGCCAACACAACATCCATAATCAATCATTGAGGTACACAACATTTTCCAATTGGATCTTATGCAACTCTTGGATAGATGGTATGAACAACTCTTTGCCATAGTCATCTGCATGCCTCTGGTACATAATATCATTAAGGGCACTCAGTTAAGCCCAACCCAAAATCCAACATCATAATAATGCACCCCACTTGGCAGGCCCACATTATTACCATCACAGTTACACGAGATAGACAACGCACCACCCTTGGGGTGCCCACACTTAGTTGATCAAGCTTTTTATGTGTGTTTCTTATGGAAGGCATCTAAGACTTAATATATTATTGAGGGGTTTTGTGTATATAAATATATATACATTATCCAATCACCACATATATATAGTACGTATCATATACATGCTACATCCCATAAGGTAACATGCAATATAAATCATTAGTGATGCTTATGGCCATACTATGTAATTCCTTAGAGACATAAGGAATTACTACCACATAGGTCTAAATCTCATGCAAGAACCTATTATTGGTGTAGATATGTGCTTGCCAATCTGGGTTGATCGGTTTAACCCTTAAATCATTCGGCTCACCTCCTGGCCAATTGGTTGGTCATCTGAAATGATCGTCTGGCCTCCAGTCCAACAAATGTCTGGACACCTTCAAATGATCGGTCATGTCCAGCAGCCGGTTGGTTCGCTCCTCTTGCGGTCTACCATTCTTGGTCCTCCAGCCGGTTGGCTTGTCTCATGAAACGATCGCCTCACCTGATGATGATTGTCTTCTTCATCGTTGCAAGGAAAGAAACTATCCTATTTCTATTAAGCTTATTACATAGTGATGAGAAACCGTGAGTTACAATCAAGGGGAGCAAATTAGGAAATAATAATACTTTTACATTGGGAAGAAGAAGGTAGAGGCTCAATATGCAAAATGAGATATAATAGGAACAAACAAATCATCCAACCACACATAGATATATGTGTTATTGTCCATAACCATACTACACATCCACCATCAAAACTCACTTTTGGGGTGACACATGTAAATTTCATATATACCAATATATATATATATATATATATATATATATATATATATATATATATATATATATATATATATATATATATAGGTTTGAGATCTAATGTGGTGTTTGATTGCCAAAGAGATGGCACCCAGATGATAAAAGTACTGATGTAAGACCGAGAGGTCTCAAGTTCGAAACCCCCCGACCACGGGATGAATGAATGTGGTGTTTGATTGAATATGCACATTAATCAATTTACGTATTCACATCGTATGCAATAAATAAACAATGAAAACTAAAAATTTGATCACATCGATTATCCCAAAACATATCAGATTGACGTGGCTCTGATACCACTATAGGGAAACATGGAGACAAAATGGGCAATGAAAATAAATATTAACTGCCATATACCCTTGAACCAATAAATTGCATCAATAACTATGCAATGGGAAGGATGGTTTAAAGAATATATTTAGTCTTGGAGCAAGTCCAGTGACAATCTCCTCATCATGGTCATGTACCCTTTCTTCAAGTCACACTCAAACAACATCTGCGTCGGCCTCCTAGTTGATCACCACGGAAAATAGATTAACGTTGTCCTCCTATCAGGAAAAGTATCCATACCTCTAGAGTGGTCCACACGAACCACTAGGAACTCTTGTCTTTCTAGAAGAATGGACAAGAAGGAGTTGTCCGCTCACATTGGCATACTTGTCACCAACTTGCTCTCCCACAATTTTTCTCTCTTGCTATCCCTCTCTTTATCGGGTAGGAGTTGCTCGGGTTCTCTTATTTACTACAACTAGAAAATACAAACAATTGTCAAAGGAAATTGAGTTGTGTCAGAGAAGCCTCCAATACCCATCTATTTATAGGAGGGTCAGGGTTAGGGTCGGTGTTCCCTATCTAAGTGGAGTAGAAGGGACCAAAATTTCATGAATTTTCACAACCTATGACAGGAGAAAGGTTGGTTCATAAGTGAACTGATCGGTTGACATGTGGCTGATTGGTTCAACCCTACAACTGAGCATTTTAACATGTTTCCCAATCAAAATAGTATTGGAAATTCTAGTCCAATTATAGCACTACATGACGTCAACACTAATCCTTGATGCAATTGAATTTCTCTTGTGAACCGGGAGGTTCATCTCATGAACTGGTCGTCTGGCGACCTTGAGCTGATGGGTTCACTTAGTGAACCAGTCAGTTCATTCCTTGAGTATCGACCCCACCCCTCAACAACCCCCAATTAAGGAAGGCCAAGAAGCTAGAGCCGTTATCCCAAAATGGGATCAAATGGTTTTACAAATAATCAAAATTAATTAACAAATTCTACCACAAATAAGCTTAATGCAAGATAAAATTTTCTATTCACATACCTTTCAAAAATAGGGATTTGGAACTTTACCCAAGACAACAATCTATCTATCTATAATCCTCCGATCTTTATTTAGATTTATTCCTTCAATGCCACTTTACATGATTATCCACTTTCTGGTAAGCATATAACTGCATATAATCCTAAAATGTCGACAAACAAAATGACAGTCAGTATAATGAATAATACTGGTATGTGGGGGTAAAAAAGCTTGCATCTATTTGTAACAACATATTGCAACTAAATTATTGCTTTACAAATCAAACTTTACGTCTTAAATATAACTACTCAATCCTACCATATCCAAGCCTCTGTGTTGTCTCTGCAGTGGACATGGATCCTCCCCTTCTCATATGGTAGATCCCAAATAGCCCCTTCTGATCCTACTCTAAAGGTAGACCAAGACATAGAGCTATATAGTCGTATGATCCTACCCAAAGTTAGACCAAACATCAACTCATGATAACTAGATGATCCTACCCCAATGGTATACCAATAGATAGGTCATAAATTTCTTGCATATACTCAAAGCTACAAAGGAGGACTTGGATCTGAGCTAGTCATGCATATTTTTATGGTGATAGCCATAGTCACTTTATAGTTGCACAAACTAAAGTTCATCCAAGCAGTCAATTTCAAGCAACCGTTAAAACCCTTGGATATTTCCGTGAAACTAGAGCAATTATACATAAGCGTAACCATATACCTAATTTGATGTCTCAAAAATATGCAAGATATCCAATCCAATCAAGAAGTCCAATCAACCAAGTCAAGCAACCAATCAAGCAAATCTTGATCCTGAAAAGCATATATAATACCTAATTGTTACAATTACATCCAAACATCTCTTATTGACTTGGGATTCCATTCGAATGTTTTTAAGACCTATTAGGGTTTCATTAGGGTTTTTTGATATTTTTTCCAACTTTTACCCTTTTAGGTCAACAAACCCTAAAAACACTTTTCTACTAAAAACCTTAATTACTCAAATTATCCACATTAAGGGTCTTTATTATCAATTTATGTTAAGAACATCATATCCTTGTCTTACTTATGGATTTTTGTAATTAAAACCATTAAAACTCACAATTATCAAAATTAGGATTTCTAGGCCCATTAATGCACTTTTATAATCATGGAACCCTAATTAAGCAAATTTTGCACATAGATTATTCATCTAGATCTAATCCCTCCTTTTTATGTCAACAAGATAATATTTAACTCAAAATATTCAGAGAATATCATTAGATCTATTTATCATCATAACTTAGGGTTTTAAATCAATTAAAACCATTAAATGTGGCATCTTTACATACTTTTCAAATTACAAGTAGATTTAGGCATGTCCCATTGGATAATCATATAATTAATTACAATTTTTAATAAGAAAATCCTTTTCTGACCAATCATAGGCTGCCATCTGGGCCACAGATGCCCGGACCCGCTCTGCCCACACAGTAGAGTCAAGCCGATTGGCTTGAACCCAACATGGCTTCCCTGCTCACGTGGTTGGGACCACCGGACTGCGTCAAAACAACAAGAAAAGATTGAAAGGTCTTACCTGCGTGAAGAGAGGTCGACGGAAGATTGGTAACTCACCAAGTCACCTTCTTCAACCTCTATCTTCTTGCTCTGTGAGACACCCAGTCAAAAGATGGGCTGACTTTGCGTTCTTCTCATCCTTCTCATGAAGTGAAGATATGGTCACCTTTTCCAGCCTCCCACAAACTTGTTAATGCCTCCAATTGCTCGTGGAGTGCTCAGAGTTATCAGGATGGCATAGGAGTTCTCCGGCAAGGTTGGTGGCATGAACGACGATGAAGATCGAGACATCCGTTGCAATTGAACACAACACTGAGTTCACATGGTCTCCTAGATGCTTGCTACCAAGTTTGTGGGTTCGTAGAGGGGCTCTACTCCCCTATTTATACCTGAGGGTCAATGTGTGGAGGCGACGATTTGGGCAAATTGTCTGTAGTCTCCCAATCCCCATGGACATGGGATGGATTTTCTCAGCTCAATCTCCTTGAGTCAGTGGGACTGTTCCCATGCTTGCTCATCCATTGAGCACAGAGAAATCTGATCAAGACTCCACCTCTTTCCTATTCCCTATCACCTTATGCGACTGGAGGTGAGGGACGACTTAGAGCCATCAGATCTCAGATCTGATGGTCCTCGTCTCACACACATCTTATTAACTGAATAAATCAAATTATAATTTGATTCTAAATGGTGACATTTATGAATATCCCTCTCACTTTAGGAAACTTCCAAAAAATCATAACTCCTAAACCACATATCTTTTTAATCCCAAATTTTGAGGGAGTTTCTTTGATAACTTAATTTAATTGTGTGCCAAGTTTGGAATCAAAATTCAAAAATAAGGGAGATTTTTTTTAATATGCAAGTTATCTATCCAAAAGGCATATTTTATGCATATTTTCTCTCTCTTTCTCTTATATTTCCATTATTTTGATTTCATTTGTTATTACAAACCAAGTGGATTTGAAACATAATCAATTAAGGCCATTAATACCACTTTCTAGAGAATCCTATATAATTCTCACCATTATCTTTATTTCTTTTTCCTTTTATTTATTATGAGATTTCTTTTATCTTTTCTTCCCTTTTAATCACATTGGACTCACTAAATCAGTTGGATCCATGAAAACATTCATTCAAGGGAAATATTGCAAAAGAAACCCATTCATTGAACATAAATCATATAATTTCCATGCATATACATTTTATTGGTAAAATTGCATTTCAAACCATACAATCAAAAATTGAGGTTATATCATCCTCTCCCCGCTATATGAATTTTCCCCCCAAAATTCAATCAATCAAACAAACAAATCAGGGTAGGCCTTTTCCATGTTCATCTTCAACTCCCATGTGGCTTCATCCTCTCCATGGTGCTTCTAGAGAACCTTTAACATCTCTATCTTTTAATTCATGAGCTCTTTCACCTTGGTATCTAGTACTCTAACAGGTGACTCAGGGTATGTTAGTCTCCATTGGAGTTTAATAGGTTCAATGCTAACACATGGCCCGGGTCCTCCAGATAGCGCTTCAGATTGGATACATGGAAAACATCATGCATCATACTATATTGAGGGGGTAAGGCCAAACGATAAGCATCTTCACCAATCCATTCTAAAACCTCAAACAGACCCACATATCTAGGACTCAACTTTCCTCTGTCCTTAGCTATAGATCAGAGGGGTCGGATATTCAAAAACACATGTTCACCCATAGTGAAATGCAAGTCAGTCCGCTTCACATCAGCATACAACTTCTATCGATCATGGGCTCTCTTCATCCTTTGCTTGATTAAAGCAACTTTGTGAGCATACAATTGTAGTTCCTATGACCTCAACAAGGTCCTTTCATTGGCATCATCCCAGTGAAGCAGTGATTAACACGGCCTCCCATAGAGAGATTCTTATGGAGGCATCTGCCTCGTAGCTGTTATTGTAAGCAAACTCAGCTAGGGGTAGGTACTTCTTCCATGATCCACCCCAATCGAGCACACATGCTCTCAACATATCCCCTAATGTTTGGATCATTCTCTCTAACTATCCATTAGTCTGGGGGTGATAAGTTGTGCTAAACTTTAGTCTAGTGTCGAGTTCTTCTTGCACTTGCTACCACAACTTAGAAGTGAACTTTGGGTCACGATCAGAAATAATCAAACTCGGATTACCATGCAATCGTACTATCTCTATAATATAAAATTTAGCTAGATCTGTCACTTTGGCAGTGTTCTTTAAGACAAGGAAATGTGCTGACTTGGTAAGGTGATCTACCACAACCCATATTGCATCATTACCTCTCTTAATCTTGGGGAGACCCACCACAAAGTCCATGGTGATCTATTCCCATTTCCACTCAGGAATTTCAATCGACTGTAGCAATCCACTAGGTCGTTGGTCTTCAACCTTCACTCTTTGGCACGTGAGACAACCATTCACATATGCTACTATATTTGTCTTCATTCCAGGCCACAAAAAGTACCAATGTAAGTCCTTAAACATTTTGGTAGTGCCAGGTTACCATGTATTTAGAACCATGTGCTTCTTGTAAGATATGATTCTTCAAAGATGAATCTTCAGGAACCCAAATACAACCCTTGTAGAATATTCCACCATCTACTCCCACTGAGAGATGGGTCTTAGGTTTTTCTAACAAACCTTTCATCTTGTCAAGCTTTGGGTTGGCTAGCTGGGCCACTACCAACTCGGTCAATAGGTCAAGTTTTATCTGGATGTTAGCCACTCAGATTTGGTCTTCTAGTAGATGCAGAGTCCACCTAGAAAACTCTTCCAGTCCTCTCCACTGGCCTGACAAGACAACTGCACATCTGAGTTGTTTCCTACTAAGAGAATCTACTACAACATTTTCCTTTTTTAGGTGATAAGTGAGGGTGAAATCATAGTCTTTCATATACTCCATCCATCATCTATATCTCAGGTTTAGGTCCTTATGAGTTAGAATATACTTCAAGCTCTTATGGTCGGTGAAGATTTCAAAGGTGGCTCCATATAGATAGTGTCACCAAATCTTTACTGCATGTATAATCAAAACCAACTCTAATCATGTGTTGGATAGTTCACTTCATTAGACTTGAGCTATCTGGAGGCATAAGCAACAACATGCTTTTTTTATTCTAGCATGCATCCAAGCCCCATCTTCGATGTGTCGACAAAGATCATAAAATCTTCTTTGCCTGACGATAGAGTCAACACCAGAGCTATGGTCAATTTTTCTTTCAACTCCTGGAATTGATCTTCACATAATTCTGACCACACAAACTTCTCTTTCTTTTGGGTGAGCTTGGTGAGTGGAAAAGTAGTCTTTGAGAAATCTTTTACGAAGAGCCGATAGTATTCGACCAATCCCAGGAAGTTGTGAATCTCAGAAGGGTTCTTTAGTGCTGGCCAATCTCGCATGGCTGACACTTTAGCAGGATCCACTGAGATGGTCCCTCCGGATATGATGTTTCCAAGGAACTTGACACGGTCTATCCAAAACTCACACTTTGAGAATTTCCCATATAAGTTTTGCTTTCTTATAATATCAAGGACTCTACCCAGGTGGTCCTGGTGTTTCTCTAGGTTGTCAGAGTACACATGTATGTCATCTATGCACACTATGACAAATGAGTCAAGGAAAGGTTGGAACACACTGTTCATGAGGTGCATAAACACACTTGGGGCATTAGACATCTCAAAAGGCATAACCACAAACTCATAGTGGCCATAACGGGTTCAAAAAGTAGTTTTTGGGATGTCCTCACTCCTAACCCGCAATTGGTGTTACCCGGACGTCAGGTGAATCTTTAAAAAGATTCGAGCAAACTTAAGCTGATCAAATAGGTCATCTATATGGGGCAATGGATACATGTTCTTAATGGTATCCTAGTTGATCATTTGGTAGTCTATGCACATTCTGAGCGACCCATCCTTCTTCTTCACAAAGAGGACTGGTGCTCCCCATGGTGATGTGCTAGGTCGGATAAAACCTTTGTCTAGCAATTCTTGTAGTTGCTTTTTCAACTCAAGCAACTCAGTAGGGGCCATCCTATAAGGTGCCCTTAAAATAGGGTTTGTCCCAAAAGCTAGCTCTATCAAAAAGTCTACCTCTCTCTCCAGAGGAATTCTAGGCAAATCATCTGGGAACACATGTGTGTAGTCCCTGACTACCTCTATTTCATCTAGGGGCTGCAACTTAGGCTCTGGCTTGATAACGACTGCTAGGAAAGCTTGACAAACCTTGGTTATCATCTGTTATTCCTTAAAGGCTAACACATATAGGCTGGTGGTAGCATTCTTCCTACCTCAAATGATAAATGGTGGATGACCTAGTCTCTTTATTATTATTTTCTTTTCCCTACAATCGATATTTTCCATGTAAGTATAGATCCAATCCATACTGGTGATCACATCATAGTCTTTCAGGTCAAGGAGGATAAAATATATAGGGAACTCATGATCCAGGTACTTAATAGGTATCCCTGGGGTTTTCAAAAGAGATGTAAAGATCCGACCACTCAGGGTTGTGACATCCAAAATATATCCTAAATCCTTGATATCCAAAGAAAGTATATTTGCAAGATTTCTCGAAATGAAAGTATTAGTAGAACCAGAGTCAAAAAGAGCTTTTACATTGTGTTCCATGAGTTCAAGCATGACTACATTGTTTTTCATAATATGTCAGACTACTACATGCTAATCCTAAAATAGGAAAGAAAACTCTAAGGGTTATTACCCTCTATTAACTGATTAGCATTAGCTGAACCCTCTTCATTGTCGATGGAGAAAACTCGAGCTTGTCTTCGCACACCAGCAGGTGGGGCTATGACTACTGGATGGGATGCTATAGGCTGGGCAGCTACAGGGCTCAGATCTCTCAAGTTTGGCAAAGGTCAGTTGGCTTGGAAGTGTCCCTCTTGCTGGCAAAGGAAACACACCTTCTTCTTGTAGTGACACACCCTGAATGTCATTTTCTGTAAGTGTGACACCTAGGACAGTTGTTCTCATTGCTGGGTTTTTCTTTGCTTCCATGTTTTCCCTTGGCATGATTGCATCCTTGTCCTTTCTTGTGATCATTATTTGGGCTAGAGGTACCTTCAATGAAGCCCAAGTATCCCTTGGACGGGTTTTGACTAGAGATCACCATCTTCTCCATGTCTAGGACGGTGTTGTAGGTGTTGGTGAAGCTTGTAAGTTTGCTTGCCATCACATGAGGCTTTATGGCAGGGTGTAGATGCTCCACAAAATAGTCCACCCATCTTTCCTTAGTCATCATGTATCCAAATTGCTCTAGGAGGAAAAACTTGTGGGCAAAGTCCACGACAGATAGGTTACCTTGGATCAGGTCGGTGAACTCCCTTTCCTTCTCCTTCTTAGATGAGATTGGAATGAATCTAGCTGTGAAGATGGTCCTATAGTCGGTCCAAGCCATCGGGTCCTCAATCAGATCTCTACCCGTGATGTGGTTCTCCCACCAGATCTTGGTTGCTCCTTTCAAGAGGTGAGCAACACATGCAACCTTCTTGTTCGGCTGTACCTTCAACATGCGGAAACTGTTCTCGACTACTAATAGCCAGACATCTTCCTTGTCGACCACTTTAGTCTTGTCTTCTCCCTATAACTTCTCAATGTTCAGCTTCATGAAGGCCAAAATGGTGGCTTCAAGTCATGGACGAACTGGTAGTGGCTCCCCATCTTCTCACCTAGATATGTCCTTGAGAGCTAAGGCACTAATGGCCTCGATCAGCTTCTTTTGCTGTTCCATCCAGAGGGCATCGGGATTCGGGAGTATGGACCACCATAGCTGGTTCAGAGTTAGTTGTAGGGTCAACCTTGGGCTTGTCTTCCTCCATCTGGTCCTTCTTCTGGTCATCCTCTTTGTCCTCATAGTCGAAGCGTATGGGTTTGGGGTTTGCATCATCACCTGAGGGTGTGTCGGGTCTCTTCCTCTTCCTGGAGGCTTCTTCCTCCATGGCCCACCTTCACCTCTCTAAAGACCTCCTCTTCCTATGAGAGAGTCTAACCTCAGCATTCTCTTGAGGTGTATTCATGGTCACCACGAATATCTTAACACGGGTCATGCTGCGCAAGCATGTAGTTAGTCTCAGTCTAAGTTTTATATATATCATTGAAACTTATGCCCATGACATCTTTCTTACATGTTTTTATTATTTGGTGGAGGATTCCTTAATCCTTAGTACTCTTAATCCTCAAACGCAAGAGGAGGTGGAGAGAGAGACAAACTTAATCACTGAAAGTCTCTCCAGAGAGAAGGGGTAAAGAAGGGACGAAAGCATATGAGCAGACCTAGAGGTATCTTATTTCAAGTCAGATCCTCAAATTTTGGCCAGGCAGTGGCACAAATTCCAAGAGTCCTCGTAAACTGACTAGTGAGGCAGAGGAAAATCTTGCCAGCCCCTAGATCATGATCCTTTTCTAGACACCTCCATCTTTGGAAAATTCTCTAATAACTCCCTTGGGCTTTAAAGAATTTGTAAAATTTATTAATTATTAGAGATTATATGAAAAACCATGCTCTAATACCAAATGTAATGACCCCACCCCTCAACAACCCCTAATTAGGGAAGACCAAGAATCTAGAGTCGTTATCCCAAAACAAGATCAAATGTTTTTACAAATAATAAAAAATAATTAATAAATTCTACCAATACTAAGCTTAATGCAGGATAAAATTTTCTATTCACATACCTTTCAAAAATAGGGATTTGGAACTTTACCCAAAATAGGAATCTATATATTTATAATCCTCCAATATTTATTTAGATTTATTCCTTCAATGTCACTTTAAATGATTATCCACTTTTTGGTAAGCGTATAACTGCATGTAACCCTAAAATTCCGACAAACAAAATGTCAGTCAATATAATGAATTATACTGGTATGTGGGGGAAAAAAAGCTTGCATCTATTTATAACAACATATTAGAACCAGATTATTTCTTTATAGATCAAACATTATGTCTTAAATATCACTACTCAATCCTGACATATCAAACCTCTGTGTTGTCCCTATAGTAGACCTACATCCTACCTTTCTCATATGGTAGATCCCAAATAGCCCCTATTGATCCTACCCTAAAGGTAGACCAAGACATAGAGCTATATAGTCATATGATCCTATCCAAAGGTAGACCAAACATTGACTCATGATAACCTGATGATCCTACCCCAAGGGTAGACCAATAGCTAGGTCATCAATTTCTCGCATATACTCAAATCTTTAGAGGAGGACTAGGATCTGATCTAGTCATGCATATATTTATGCTGATAGCCATAGTCACTTTATAGTTGCATGAATTAAAGTTCATCCAAGTAGTTAATTTCAAGCAATCATTAAAAACCTCAGAAATCTTCATGAAAATAGAGTGATTAGACATAAGCGTAACCACATACCTGATTTGAAGTCTCCAAAATATGCAAGATATCCAATCTAATCAAAAAGTCCAATGAACCAAGTCAAGATACCAATCAAGCAAATCTTGATCCTAAAAAGCATATATAATACCTAATTGTTACAATTACATCTAAACATCTCTTATTGACTTGGGATTCAATTCTAAGGTTTCTAAGCCCTATTAGGGTTTCATTATGGTTTCTTGATTCTATTTTCCAACTTTTACCCTTTAAGTCAACAAACCCTAAAAACACTTTTCTACTCATAAAAAAACTTAATTACTCAAATTATCCACATTAAGGGTCTTTATTCCCAATTTAGCTTAAGAACATCATATCTCTGTCTTACTTATGGATTTTTGTAATAAAAACCATTAAAACTCACAAATATTAAAATTAGGGTTTCTAGACCCATTAATGCACTTTTATAATCATGGAACCCTAATTAAGAAAATTATGCACATAGATTATTCAAGTAGATATAATACCTCCTTTTTATGTCAACAGGTTAATATTTAACTCAAAATACTCAGAGAATGTCATTAGATATATTTATCATCAAAACTTAGGGTTTTAAATCCATTAAACCCATTAAAGATGGCATCTTTATTTTTTTGTGAACTACAAATATATTCAAGCCTCAGTTATATTTTTATTGGATTCTATGGATTTTTCTGATTAAAAACCATATATAACATGTCCCCATTGGATAATACTATAATTAATTACAATTTTTCATAAGAAAATCCTTTTCTGACCAATAAGAGGCCACCACCTGGGCCACAGATGCCCAGACCCGCTCTACCCACACTGTCGAGCCATGCCAATTGGCTTGAGCCAACATAACTTCCATGCTCACGTGGCTGGGACCACAGGACCGTGTCAAAAAAATGGGAAAAGACTAAAAAGGTCTGACCTACGTGAAGAGAGGTCGAGGGCAGATTGGTAAGACATGTCACCTTTTTCAACCTTTGTCTTCCTGCTCTGTAAGACACTCAGTCAATAGAGGGGTTGACTTTGCATTCTCATCCTCCTTCTCATGAATCAAAGATCTGGTCACCTTCGTTGGCCTCCCACGAACTTGCTTATGCATCCAATTGCTCGTGGAGTGCTCAAAGTTTTCGGGACAGAAGAGGAGTTATCCGGTGAGGTTGGCGGCATGAACGACAATGACAATTGAGATGTTAGTTGCAATTGAACACATCACTGAGTTCACATGTCTTGTAGATTCTTGTGGGAAAGTTTTTGGGTTCACAGAGGGGCTCTACTCCCCTATTTATACCTGAGGGTTAGTGTGTGGTGGAGACGATTTGGGCAAATCACTTGTAGTCTCCCAATCCCTTTGGACCTTGGGATGAATTTTCTCACCTCAATCTCCCAGAGTCAATGGGACTGTTCCCATGCTTTCTCATCCATTGAACACAAAGAAATTCGATCAGGACTCTCCCTCTTTCCTGTTCCATGTCGCCTTACGTGACTGGAGGTGAGGGATGACTCAGATCCTTCGAATCTCAAATCTGATGGCCCTTGTCTCGCGCACATCTTGTTAACTGAATAAATCAAATTCTAATTTGATTCTAAATGGTGACATTTATGAATATCCCTCTCACTTTGGGAAACTTTCAAAAATTCATAACTCCTAAACCACACATCTTTTTAATCCCAAATTTTGAGGGAACTTCTTTGATAACTTAATTTACTTGCGTGCCATGTTTGGAATAAAATTTCGAAAATAAGAGAGATTTTTCTCTGTATGCAAGTTATCTATCCAAAAGGCATATTTTATTCATATTTTCTCTCTTTTTCTCTTCTATTTCCTTTATTTAGATTTCTTTTCTTATTACAAGCCAAGTGGATTCGAAACCTAATCAATTAAGGTCATTCATACCACTTTCTAGAGAATCCTACATAATTCTCACCATTATCTTTATTTATTTTTCCTTTTATTTATTATTAAATTTCTTTTTTCTTTTCTAACCTTTTAATCACATTGGATTCACTAAATCATTTGGTTCCATGAAAAATATAGTCAAGGGAAATATTGCAAAAGAAACCCATTCATTGAACATAATCATACAATTTTCATGCATATACATTTTATTTGGAAAATTGCATTTCAAACCATAGAAGCAAAAATCAAGGTTATAACACATTGGTTCATTTAGAATTCAACCAATGCAATATACAATAAACCTGACACTCCAATCGGTCAATTCAACACTTGAACCGATCGGCTTAGAGTCTACTCAGTTAATTATTGTTTAAATTATGTACCTAGACACTTTACTAATCAATTTAATTATCATTCATGATTAAGCTCCTATTCCAAGTGAATTCCTATGTGTGTGACCCAATAGGTTCCAAGTTATGTTGGTAGTGAATGTCCATAAATATTTAATGACATCACAAGCAAAGAGCGGTGCCTAGTCATACATCATTACTACCCAAGTAATCAGAAAGTTGGTGAACAACTTCAACCTACAATATGTGTAGGTGTTATGGTGATTGTATAATTACTTTGTCACTGATATCCAGATTGAACTCGAGGGATGGGATCATCATCCTTTCAATGTTCAATCTATGTTCCTTGAACTATAGCAGACTGTCTGAGATATATGTGATCTCAATATCATATATTCATTCACATGTGCATGAACATGCTTTTCATAAGTCTCTCTTATGAAGTGTCCATGATATTAAACTCTTGTAGGAGGGGCAACTCCCACCTACATCAGTAACAATCATCCCCATGTATCACAGTACATCCAATTATCACCTTTATGACAACCCTTATTCAAGGTCCCAGTGAATGATGTCAAAACACACTAAACCACATGTGATGAGTGTAGTGATTTTAGGTCTAAGAACTAAAATCACCACCTTCACTATGAAATATGACTATGACCACCAATTATGGTTTCTATGTGTCACTCTCAAGGTGGGTCTGTGTGATACACTATTCTCTAACAAGTATCTATGTGCTTGGTTTGATATCACATATCATGACTGATGAGATTCTATCATCACCCAAACACACTCTAGTCTTATGTGTTATTGTTGTCTATTAGCCTTCCACAATAACATCTGACTCATGACATAAGAATAATGTATATACTCTTAACATCTATATGATCTCATTGTTCATGTCATTTACCTGAAGACATATGTCATTGAGTAATGTCATTCTTTAGACATTCATTTTGTTTCTTCATTATCTCATAATTGAGTGAAACAGAATAAATGGGAATACTGACTTTATTGTTAATTAAATCCTTTACAAAATGTGTCATCACAATCATCACATGATTGAATCTCTAGGCATACATACCAACACTATATGTTTATCAAGATTGTTCCTTAGGGGTTGATGTGGAAGTTGTGCTGACACTTGGTGTTGCTGAAGCTAAGGGAAGTTCAGTCGAATATGCCCAGGTTGACCATAGTGGTAGCATGTAGGATTCCAATTGTCATTTTAGGTTGTACACTTTCCTGGATGATAGTGTCTATGGAAATGGTTACACCAAGAGGGTCTATATTATTCACTAGCATGCTTGTGCTTGTTCATGATCTCACTATGTGTTGGGCCCTAGAAACCTCAGTAGGACTCAAGAACTAAGGCTTAATCAACCATCTGTTGGAAAGTGAGGGGGAGCTATAGGACTAGGGCATGACCCACATGATAGTTGAGTCTTTGCAAGAACCAATCGACCCTATGATCCTCAATCAACCTAGAAACATAACATTTAAGTAGTACAAATTTGTGAACATATGTGGGAATAGAAAAGGAACCTTGCATTAGACTGTAGAATTCAACTTTCTTCTTCTTAAGGGCAACAATGAAAATGTATTTCCCACAAAACAGTGCCAAAAATTGTCCCCAGGTCAAAGTGGAGATCCCACGAGTATGTGTGACCCCGTTCCAACAGAAACACATTGGTCCATTCCGCACATACGAGGCAAACCTGACCTTCTGGTGAGGAGGACATGCCATACTATCAAAAGTCTTCTTTGTGGCTAAGCCCAGTCATCGACCTTATCAACCATCTCTAGTTCCCATTCACCCTTGAAGTAGGGTGGTTGCATTTTCATGAAATCAGTAAGTGTGTACTCCTTGGGCTTGTTTGACACATGAGGGGTATTTACCTTCCCCACCATAGCAGTGGTGAGAAACTGTTGTAGAAAGGCTAACTCCTACACATGGGTGAGGCCAGTCAAAGTAGATGTGGTGGTGTCGACAACCCCATGAGAAAAGATGGGTTGTCCCTAGGATGGGGATCCATGCCAAAAGGATGGTTCTCCACTGTGGAGAATCCATCTGAAATGCTGGACTGAGGGGTAACATTGGTGTTGCTAAATAGGTTGGTCTTCATAAAACACATGCATAACTTATAAGGGAAAGGGTTCCAAAGATGAATTTCCAAAATAGTCAGATTTTTAGCACAATTATGCTAAGATACTTGTGACGTCCCCAGATTTTCTAAAACCTAATCTAATGTGTGACGTACAAATTGAAACCTCACCTCGACGAGAATCCCAATTTAAATACCACACACTAGGCTAAGAAGAAGAAAATCAGAGGAAGTCAGAAGGAAACAACAATTGCACATGCACATGAACAATAATAAAACCATACAACACATGTTCACCATTCAACATATAATTACATAATGAATTATTACAATATTTGATATTACATATTGAACAACAAACTTTTACAAATACATGTACTACCACTAAACAACAAGATCTTAAGACAATAGGTCCACTTTTACATCAGCTCGCCACACAACTCTCAACTATCATGGATCTTCAAGAACACATGTCCACAACCTAAACAAGAGATTACATGTGATATACATCGACACAATATTCAGAGTATGTCTACGTGTCTTTTATATACCTATCATTACTAAGCTTGGAAATAAGATAAAACTAAAAGTTGGCAGTAATAAACAAATATAAGAACAAGCATATACTTGCACAAAGATGTTCATTAACACAAGATAACACATATTTTAGGCACAGTTTCAATTATATCATCCATGCATTTACTACCTGAGAGTTGAATGCATTAAGGCCTTTATGATCTACTACCAAAGAGTTGGATCATTTCACAATGTGATGTACTACCAAAGAGTTGGATCACTTCAAAGTACTTTACTACCAAAGAGTTGAAGTACTTTACTTTGCCAGCACTTTACTACCAAAGAATTGAAGTGGTTGGATATAATGGAATATATATATTATGTTTCATATGTTCATATCCATAAGTATGGAAAATCAAGAACGATATCATACAAGAACAATCATTTCATCCAATACCATATGTCAAGTATTTTACTACACATATAGTACAAGCATACTGTATAATAAGCCAAGTAAGAGGTAAGGGCAAACCTTGAACTGAGATAATCTACCACGTATTCCTCATGTCAACTATATCCTTGGTCAACCCTAATTAAAATTAAGATCATATATGACCATCAGGTTCTCATCATCTTAACCCTATTAATGTCCATTAGGGTTTACGTTCATTCTTATAGATCTTCTCATCTTCACTTGTATTCTTACATTAGAATTATCTTACTGAAGTCACTATCCATTTTATGTTCCAAATTAGTATAGATATATCTGAATATTATGTTGCATATAATTATATACACATGTTAACCATAGGTTACATGTATTACTCCAATTAGGGTTATGAACTATGTATGATGAACAATTATCATGTTATCATGAATTATGTGTATCATCATGATCTCATAATTATATATACAGTTTCATGTACTAATATGACCTTATACTGAAATTTCTAGGGTTCCTTGAGCATCTTTCTAATTATTGCACATTGATTAGGGTTATTAGCCCTAATTAGCCATATTAAGTAAAGTGCGTGATTTTGTGCATCAACATTACAATTACTGACATCAGATGGATTATAACTCACATTTAGGAGTTACTGGAACATTTTCATGATTTTAGTTCATCGTTTGGTATTCATTATAAATCAAACAAGTGTAACATATCTTACATGATATCACTATTATTAAAGCATCAAAAGACTAAAATGATGGTTCCATGTTATTCTACTTATTTTTCTAAACATTCTAGTACCTTGTTTGTATTTTTCAGATAAGGGAGCTAATTACTGTGAATTATGTAAGATCTAATCATTCACTGAGATGCTGCTCAGGCCAATCAGAATTGACTGTCCTTGTGGGGACGCAGATCCTTGCTCCTGTTTGCTGGTGGAGCCAGCCAGTTCAAGGGAGGTTGAACACAGTTTAATGCTACTGGACCTGATTCTACAAACTGGACCCGCCCGCCCCCTTTTCTCAACATTCTTCACGTAACGCAGTCTGTCCCGCTCAGGGTGATGCCGCGAGGTTCTCCCCTGGCGATAGATCTGTCACAATCTCGTACTCCTTGACAGAGAGGGACTCGTCCATACGGTTTGTAAGGTCCTCCTCTACCACCGCGACACATCGTCTAACGTAGGTGGGTTCCCCTCGCGATCATTGAAGTTCGCCGGCAGCAGCTGCAGCTGCGGAAGGTAGGAACGGGAATAGAGATTTCCCAGGTTAACCTCTCAGATAGAGGTATAAGGGACAATCACAGCGTCCCAAACCTCACCTCCCATCCACCGGTAAACTGGACTTCCTCACCATGTAGCACGATGATTTCCTGGAAGATGGATGCTTCCTCACATCACCTTCTCTCTAGGAGCGTTTACCCCAAACAAACTCCATGTTATACCATCTACTTCTCATTCCCCTACTCCTTCTTCCCACCTGTAGGTTGCGATGGAGAAGCCATGGGGTGGGGCATCTCGTTTCCTATCGACAGTCCTCCATATGCCTCAAATGAACAGTCTTTCAAGAGCAATTGCCATGACGAGGCAGGGATAAAACTTCTTATTACACAATGTTGTGCAATATTTTCATCATGGGAGCTCGTGGCTCATGACCCTGAAGTAACCGTCACGAGGAAGATGACCTTGGAACCGTTGGATGCCATCCAAGGGTTCATGACAAGGCAACATAGGAGCAGATCTGTGGCTCCTCCCTTGACCGAGGGCGTGGCCACTAGAGAAAGGCCACAGATTCCATAGAACAATCAAAAGGGAGTGTGTCATGGAAGATATCAACAACTTAGGCTAAAACTTAGAAACACTGACCCATCATCTATCAACAATGCACATTATTTCACCAATTTCAACCCTAAATAACTTCCTCTAGGATACTCCAATCTTCAGAAATTTTAACCATACCTTTACTATATCCCAAGCTACATTATTCTCAAATACAGTGCCAAAATTCAACTATCAGCTCAGTCAAATAAATACTTCAAAAAGGCATAAACTTAAGGATCTTAATCATGATATAAATATCATTCGACATCCAAACTTTAGAAAAACACTTGGAACTCTTGATATAACCCAAACACATTAATTCACTTATTTCATTAAGCATTCAAAAGGTTTCAAAAGTTCACTTCATCTCATCCTATACACCTTAAAATAAATTTCATCCTCAAAATTAAGCCAAAATCCAATCTTTCACATCATATATATCTAAAACAAGAATGTTGTCCTCAAAATTAAGACTTATATTACTTAAAAAGAAACCAAATATATTCATTTATATTTAGGGCACTACTTTAGGTGCAACATTCCATAAGCAAGATCTCCATAACTATATTTTAACCACTCCTAGGAGGTTATAAAAAGATCTAAGGTGAACCACCCCTCACCGTGTGACATGGTTTAGATGCTTAGGTTGTGTCATTACATATTTGACATTAGGATTGTCATATAACTTTTGCCCGAGCATTAAGATTTTAACATTAACGTATACATGACATTTTTCACATTTTAGGATTTACACCCTTATTTCACCCAAGCATCAGGTTCTAACATTATGTCATCATTTTGGGAAGATTTATTTATAATCAACTCAATTTATCCATATAGATCATAACATGGTGCCATCATCATTATATTGTGTTATTTGCTACAACATATTCAACATACTCATTAAGCACTAATATTAACACCTAGCCTTTCAAATGTTATGTGTCATTAATATGATCTCATTCCAGTCACATATTAGGTTACAAACTTTGTTAATGACTTCATAACTTGGTTAACCAACTATATCACATTATCATCATCATCCATGTATATGGTTAACCATTTGTACATTGATATCTATTAAACCATTAGCAGTTTTTTTTTTCTTTTTATCATGTTACCTTCATGTCTCACATCTCAGGATTAGATCACATCCACATATATATCAGGGTTGCATTCCAAAACTTATACCAATATCTTGTCAAAGATATATCAAAACATTATCTAGTACAATTGAGGTTCTTCTGACCCGTACCATGAGGTTACTTACATGCTCAATATCTATGAGCTTGTTCAACTCAATGAGTATCACATACTTATGCAAATGCTTTGTCTTCCCTCTTTGGTCCAGGGTTCTCGGGTATACTTTGTTGGAACCAATTGATAAATTTACAAGCTTTAGCCACATAAGAACAAACCAAAACATGATACGACATTTTCTTCATAGGTCTCTAGCCATGAGTTACTATTTCCCAACTCTCTATCTCATATATACCACTAGAGTCCTAGAAGGAACCGGCTATTTGAGTATGAGACTTCACATAAACTAAAACATAGTTACCTCCTCTAGGGTCTTGGGTCTCTCTCTCGCCCTCACCTAGATGGTAGGTTCTCATATTCAAGTCACATGTTCATATATAGATGGCCTCTTTCTATCTCTAGGGTTTGGTCCTCCCAAGGGCATCTAGGGTTCAATAAAACTACATGAATCATGCATAACACAACTCAACTCAATCACTCAGGAGTATTCTAGTTTAGGACATATCATATCACAAATTTTTCATCATTCTCAGATCTTGGAGTTTAGGTTCTCTGACCTTCTCCCAATGGGTCTCACTCTGTCTAGAGTTAACCCTAAAATTGGTCCTAACACTAGTGGTCCTCCTTTTTGAAAGAGTTTGAGGCTCATGTTGACTCACAACCTTGTCTGAGCTTATCTTATCTTAACTTAGAAAAGCACACATACTATCATCCTCAAGTCTTATGTTAAATCCTCAAATCTGAACTCACATTCTCAAAACCAACTTTGATCATCATAAACAAACTTATCTCATAATATAAACTTAGATCATATCATCTAAACTTATTTCAACTCTTCCATCTATCATATATTCTAACAGGGCTCTAGACATCTAATCTAGAACTACTCTCTCTTCTAGACTGATGTCATTCACTTTCACTTAGGTTGCATGATCACCTCCTACTTGTACATGTGTTGGGAAACATTTTTGTAATATTTACATATACAATAAAATATTATGTAGTTTTTCTCCGATAAAACAAATATCAAAGAAAACTATTGAGGTTCGATCCGATTGGAATCAAAAACCAAATCCACAAAACAAGTGCCCCACACATAGTAGAGAGTCTAATGTCATGTTACCTAATGAAAAGGGGTGAGAATGAAGTGTAGACTAGTGTAGATACTCTAGACAATGAACGCTATATGTCTAGGATTTCTCTTCCCTTGATGCACATCATTTCCAAATAATGTAACGTCCCATACTACCACATTATAAGGAAATAATGTCATCTTAGGACTTGCTATAAAATAAGCACTAGTCTAGATCTAGTTCTCAGAAATCTAGATGTTGACCCAGAGGATAGGTCAGATCTAGTCTCTAAAAGATGACTAATCTAATCCTAAATATTATTAAGTTCAAGGTTCTTTAGTTTCAAGTTGTATAATGAACAAATGTCAGACTTTTCTATTGTTCATGCTCTATTACCACGTGTGACATCCCTGAATTTTCTAAAACCTAATCTAATGTGTGACGTCCAAATTGAAACCTAGCCTCGGTGAGAATCCTAATTTAAACACCACACACTAGGCTAAGAAGAAGAAAATTAGAGGAAGTTAGAAGGAAACAACAGTAGCACATGCACATGAACAATAATAAAACCATACAACACATGTTCACCATTCAACATATAATTACATAATGAATTGTTACAACATTGATATTACATATTGAACAACTAACTTTTACATATACATGTACTACCACTAAACAACAAGATCTTAAGAAAACATGTCCACCTGTACATCAACTCACCACACAACTCTCAACTATCCTGGATCTTCAAGAGTACATGCCCACAACCTAAACAAGAGATTACATGTGGTAGAACATCAACACAATATTCAAGAATATTGTACTGCGTATGCCTATGTGTTTTTTATATACCTCTCATTACTAAGTTTTGAAATAAGATAAAACTAAAACTTAGTAGTAATAAACAAATATAAGAAAAAGCATATACTTGCACAAAGATGTTCATTAACAAAAGAGAACACACATTTTAAGTACATTTACCATTATATCATCCACACATTTACTACCTGAGAGTTGAATGCATTACGGTCTTTATGATCTACTACCAAAGAGTTGGATCATTTCACAATGTGATCTACTACCAAAGAGTTGGATCACTTCCAAGTATTTCACTACCATAGAGTTGAAGTACTCTACTTTCCAACACTTTACTACCGAAGAGTTGAAGTGCTTGGATATAATGGAATAGATATATTATGTTTCATGTGTTCATAGACATAAGTATGGAAAATCAAGCAAGATATCATATAAAAAAATAATTTAATCCAATACCATATGCCAAGTATTTTACTACACATATAATACAAGCATATTGTATAATAAGCCAAGTAAGAGGTAAGGGTGTGCCTTGAACTGAGATAATCTATACCACATATTCATGTCAACTATATCCTTGGTCAACCCTGATTAAGACAAGATCATATATGACCATCAGGTTCTCATCATCTTAACCCTATTAATGTCCATTAGGGTTTACGTTCATTATTATAGATTGATGCGATGATTTTGATTCGCATTTATAGACTTGTTTTACTTGCATTTTATGGGTTTATTGGTCACTTTGGTTGTTAATAGTGCATAATTCACTTACTCTAGCCTATAATCCTTTTCAGAATTAAATCTCCTGTATTTTATCTTTGTGATCATAAATGATTATAATAATGAGTTTTATTTCGGATGATTTGGCTTTGTCTTGCAATTTCAAGAAAAATGAGTATATACATTTGTCTATACCATCGACATCTGTCGATAGTATCGACACAGTCACAGGCAGACAGCCACAAGGAGCCACGCAGAGTCGATACCATCTATTGGGAAGTCGATGGTAGCGAGATACCTTCAGGTTGCCAGCGATCAGCCAGTCGATAATATCGACACCAAA
Source organism: Alisma plantago-aquatica (assembly GCA_963693085.1). Classification (NCBI taxonomy): domain Eukaryota; kingdom Viridiplantae; phylum Streptophyta; class Magnoliopsida; order Alismatales; family Alismataceae; genus Alisma; species Alisma plantago-aquatica. The sequence continues at coordinate 1,016,418,056 of OY856410.1, forward strand.
GTCGATACTATCGATGCTTATAGCTTCAGTGATGGAAAAGGGATAAAAACGACGCCTAAGGGTGTCGATACCATCGACCCGCATCGATGGTATCGAGTCAGCATCAGGCGGGATGACAGAAAAGAAGGAAGGCTTGCCGATATCACGAGGGGTCGATACCATCGACCCACGTCGATGGTATCGACGCCGTCAGATTATTGTTTGTTCCAAATCGGCCCGAATCCAACGGTGGTGATATTTTAGTGACCTAACTTGGTGTTTATACCTAATGACGGTGGCCAGGAGTCTAGGATCACATCATTAGCCACTGCACACATCACGAGGAGAGGAGAAGAAGAGAACGGAGCCCAGAAGAACGCCCCAACCATTCTGAGAGCCGAAGAAGACGTTTTCCACCGTCAAAAGGCTGTAGATCGTGCATTCTACACCGAGGAACAATTGGATCTTCTCCATTCAGGGGTTTACATCACTTTATCCACGTTTTTCTCCATGTTTCCCCTTTCTTAAATCATGTCTTGCTTTGAGATGAACATGCGGGGCTAATCCCCTTTGTCTTTAGGACCGAGAGTAACCCGGGTAATCATTGTATGACGCTTTTATCATAGTAACCCATAATTTATCTCTTAAATTCGTGGTATGATTTCGCTTTCTCCATTATATCATTATTCTTGATCACCCTAATGATAATCTAATGCCTTTAATTGCTTTGAAAGAAGAATTAATGGTTGAAAAGAGACGAAATTCACATTAACTCATAAATTCCTTGAACAAGGTGATGTACGGTTAATGGTGGAAACCCAGAGGTCGATTCTAATGCACCTAATTTAGGGTATAGGTTATTACGACGGTGGAACTGACCTAGATTTAGGTAGTGAATTGTATCGCGAAAGTGAGCAATTCTGACTACAGGCCACTACCTAGATTGAGAGACAAATGTGTGTAACTATATAGAAAGTCCTACAATGAGAACCCACGGTGAAACCGCAATCCTAAAGATGCTCATATAAAATTGATTAAACTCAACATTTAATCGATTGCTTTGCTTTCTTTTATTTTTATTTTCTTTTTAATCAACTCTTAAAACATTTTTAACCGGTCTAGCTGATTGCGAACAATTAGTAGTAGTCTACCGATAGTTCAGTGTCTCTGAGTTCGACTCAGGCCTCACAAAGGCCTATACTACATTGACGCGTGCACTTGTGTTACACGCACGGTAAAATCGTGTCAAGTTTTTGGCGCCGTTTCCGGGGACACGGCACTTGTCGGCACTACGAGTGCTGCAAGCGGCCACTCTAGGCCACATATTTTTTTATTTTTATCATTTTTTGAAATTCAATGATTATTTTTTTAGCAATCGTCTTGCACTGTACTGAACCTAAATTATTATTTTGCAGGTACTAGTGCATGGTGAGGATGCATAGCACAGACTACACGCAGCCATCACTAGAGGTTCCCCCGTTGGAACTAGATGACGAAGAGATCAACGTTCAAACCCAACTTGAAGATATAGATTCGGATTCTGAACCAGAAGCGATGGCAGAAGAACAGACAATATGGGAGAAGATAAAGGCTTCTTCCTCATCAGCATCAAAGGGGCCAATAAAGAAGCAGGCAGTCAACATTCCAAATTATAAGATTGATCTGGCACTAATAAATTTGGTCAAATCAAATGCATTTCACAGGCTTAAGAATGAAGATCTGGTGACTCACATAAGCCAGTTTGTGGAGAACTGTGACATGATTAAGATAGACAGGTTCCCACAAGAGACACTCTATTTGAAATTATTTCTCAGTTCTCTAGCGGGAAATGCTCGGGAATGGCTGCATAACTTAGACGATGAGTATGTGGAAAGTTGGAACCACATGGTTGAAGTTTTCTTCGAGAGGTTCTTTCCACCCGAGAAGACCAACGATCTGGTACGGAAGATTCATAATTTCAGCCAGAGAGCTGGGGAGACTAATTCTGAAACCTGGGAACATTTCCAGATAATGATGAGGAGGTGCCCACATCATGGGCTTGATAAGGAGAAACAAGTAAAGATTTTCTATTTTGCTCTTTCTGAGCATGATAGAAGTAACCTAGATTCTGTAGGTTCGGGGTTCTTCCTAAACAACACAGGCACAAGGTGTTGGGAAATTTTAAAGAACATGGCCAAAAAGCAATCTTGGGGCGACAGAGACGCAATGGAGAAGGTTCGAGCTGCAGGTGAGTCAAAGGTCATCAAGGACCTGAATGAGAAGATGGACCTTATAGCTAAGAAACTACTTGCAAAAGAAGACGTAGAATCTGAGGATGAAGCTCAAGTGAAATTTATGCACCAGCAGCAGGGGTACAGAAACAACGACTATTCTTGGAGGAAAGACAAGAAATTTTCATGGAAGGACCCAAATAATTTCTTGCAGGACCCTGACGCAAAACCCCAACAGTCGCCAGAGGATAAGAGCAATGAGTTTCTCAACCAAGTAATCAAGCAGAATCAAGAACTAATGAGAACGTTTGGTCAACAGATTAAGCAACAAGGAGAATTTATGAATCAATTTGGGCAGACCTTGCAAAGCCATGGGGCTCAGATGAGGACTATAGAGACATCTTTGGCGCAGATGGCAGCTGAGATAGAAAATCTAAAAAAGCCAGCGCAGTAAGGTTTTCCGGGAAATACAAACATTCCAGGAGGAAACCAACAAGATAAGGCAATCTTGCTACGGAGTGGTAAGAAGATTTTAAACCCCAGGGCCGATGAACTGAGCACACCCCATCCAGAAACCATAGGTGAGGCCACAGGGGAGGTTCTGGTCCCAATCACAGAGCCGGTAGAGGATGTGGTAGAGGATGTCACATCAGAACCCGTTGCCCAGGAAGAGACGCAGAAGAGGACACCATATGTGCTGCCACATCAAAGGGCACAGACTATCCCGGTCCCATATCCAAATAGCGTGAAAGCCAAGACAGTGGACGCTCAGTTCAAGAAGTTCCTAGATAGCTTTAGGAAGCTTTCTGTCAACATTCCACTGTTAGAAGTGATAGAGCAGATACCCTCTTACGGAAAGTTTCTAAAAGACATAATCACAAAGAAGAGAAAGATTCCTGATACCGAGGTCGTGGTTCTTAAGGAGCAGGTGAGTGCTTTCATCTTGGGTACATTGCCACCTAAAAGGCAGGATCCGGGTTGTTTCAATATTTCACGTTACATTGGTAAAGTGAAATTCGACGAAGCACTGTGTGATTCAGGGGCAAGTATAAATTTGATGCCTCTCTCTACGTTCAAGAAGTTGGGACTGAAAGAATCAAGACATAGCAATATGATGATTTAGTTGGCGGACAATTCTATGGTGAAGCCGTACGGTATTTGCGTGGATGTTTTGGTTAAAGTTGACTGGTTTGTATTTCCAGCAGACTATGTGGTCATGGAAATGCAGGACGAACAAGGAAATGAGCTACTCCTTAGAAGACCCTTCCAAGCTACTACAGATATGATTCTCGAGATGGGAAGAGGTCATTTGACATTGGGTATCGCTGATGACCGGTTTGAAATGGTTATGCCCCCAAGCACAACACCATCAAAAACAAAGGAGCACTGCCACATGGTGAAACACTTTGATCAGAATATTTCTCTGTGTCTAGGGAAGTCGTTTCTAGATATGGCTCATGTAATGAACAAGGTAGAGAAGGGGACACTGGCTGTAGACATTATGGAACAAACCAAAGTAGTTTCTCTTCGCAAGGCTGTGGGTTTTCCGAATGATGAAGAGGAGGAAATCCCTCCTACTACTGAAGATGAGGCCATAGCAAGCTCTGTCCTCGATGCATATCCAGAACTGCCTCTTGAAGCTTGCCTTGTCAATATAACACATGACTGGATGAGAAGTAAGTCACTACAAGAATGTGCCAAGATGCTTCAGGTGCTTCCGTGTTTTTATGCTAGGTACTATGAAGATCTTGGGGAACTCCCACCACCGCTTCAGTCATCCTTGATCAGTCCACCAGAATTAGAATTGAAGTCACTACCGCCTCATTTGAAATATGCATTTCTAGCTGAGGGTGAAAAGCTACCAGTAATTATCTCGGCATATCTGAGTGCCGAGGAAGAGGACCAATTGATGATCGTGCTGAAGAACCACCGTGGTGCATTCAGGTGGTCAGTCACAGATATCAAGGGGATCTCCCCTACACTTTGCCAGCACAAGATCCGGCTCAAGGAGGGAGCCAAACCGGTAATCCAGCCACAGCGCAGACTTAATCCAAACATGATGGAGGTTGTCAAGAAGGAGGTGATCAAGCTCCTTTTTATAGGCATCATTTACGCGATCTCCGATTCGATGTGGGTAAGCCCCACACAGGTAGTCCCTAAAAAGGGGGGAAAAACTGTTACTCCCAATTTGTTAAATGAGTCGGTCACGACCCGTTTGGTAACCGGGTGGCGTGTGTGTATCGATTACCGTAGATTGAATTCTGCTATGCTAAAAGATCATTTCCCTCTTCCGTTCATTGATCAGATTTTAGAGTGATTAGAAGGTCAAACTCACTTTTGTTTTCTAGATGGTTATTCGGGCTATAATCAGATTTCCATTGATCCTAAGGACCAAGAGAAGTCCACCTTCACTTGTCCTTATGGAACATTTGCATACCGCCGTATGCCCTTTGGTTTGTGTAACGCATCGGCAACCTTTCAGCGTTGCATGCTTGCCATTTTCTCTGATATGGTCGAGCGCTGTTTGGAGATCTTCATGGATGATTTTTCCGTCTATGGTGCATCTTTTGATGAATGTTTATATAATTTGGATAAAGTTTTACAACGATGTGAGGACACACATTTAGTTCTCTACTGGGAAAAATGCCATATGATGGTTAGTGAAGGGATTGTGCTTGGACATAAAGTGTCTAGCAAGGGGTTGGAGGTAGATCCGGTTAAGATTGAGGTGATTTCCAAATTACCCCCACCGAATACGGTTAAAGAGGTAAGGAGTTTTCTCGGTCACGCAGGATTTTATCGCCGCTTTATCAAAGATTTTTCAAAAATTGCTAAACCATTATCTGAACTGTTGGAGAAAGATGCGGTGTTTGATTTTAATGAAAAATGTTTGCATGCTTTTAACGTGCTCAAAGAGAAATTAATTTCTGCACCCGTTGTGCAAACACCAGATTGGACAAGTCGTTTGAATTGATGTGTGACGCTTCAGATTTCGCAGTTGGGGCAGTTCTAGGACAACGTGTTAACAACAAACCCGATGTGATTTTATATGCATCCAAAACTTTAAATGAAGCACAACTTAATTACACTACAACTGAAAAAGAGCTTCTCGCCGTCGTTTTTGCATTTGAAAATTTTTGGCAATATCTTGTAGGGTCAAAAGTTGTGGTATGGACGGATCACGCCGCCATAAAATATTTGATGGAAAAGAAAGATGCCAAAGCTAGATTGATTAGGTGGATCTTACTATTACAAGGATTTGATATCGAAATTAAAGATAAGGCGGGAATAGAGAATGTGATTGCGGACTATTTGTCTAGGTTGGAACGGGTAGATGAGAAGGACATTCATATACCCATTACCGAGATGTTCCCTGATGAACAACTTCTTTCTGTAAAATCTAAAGATCCATGGTTTTCTTATATTGTTAATTATTTTGCCTACAAAATATATCCTGGACGATTGGACATATCAATAGAAAAAAAAATTTCCATTCTTTGAGATATTATTTCTAGGATGACCCAATTTTGTTGAAGCAATGCAGGGATGGTGTTTTGCGCAGGTGCGTACCGGAGGTTGAATATGATAGTGTACTTCGTCATTATCATGCTCTACCAATAGGGGGCCATCATGCGAGTTCCAGAACAGCGACCAAGGTGCTTGACAGCGGCCTTTATTGGCCTACACTTTTATGGGACGCATATGATTATGTGCGAAGATGTGATTCCTGTCAAAGGGCAGGTAATATTTCAAAGCGACAGGAGATGCCCCTCAACGTGTTTCAAGAAGTTGAGGTGTTTGATCTGTGGGGTATTGATTTCATGGGACCCCTTTGTGTCCTCAAACTCTAATTTTTGCATTTTATTGGTTGTTGATTATGTATTGAAGTGGGTAGAAGCAATACCCACTAGGACTAATGATGCTACTGTAGTGTGCAGGTTCGTAAAAGACTACATTTTTCTGCAGATTTGGTGTACCGAGGATGGTTATCAGCAATGGAGGTACCCATTTGAGAAATCAAAAGTTCGCTACGTTGTTGAGAAGGTATGGGGTTAAGCATAATATTGGTACCCCGTACCACCCCCAGACACAGGGGTAGGTTGAAGTCTCCAATAGAGAAATTAAGAAAATCCTAGAGCGCACAGTGGCTTCTATAAGAAAGAACTGGAGTACTTTTCTACCGGACGCTTTATGGGCGTATAGGACGGCGTATAAGACACCTATAGGCACTACGTCTTTTAGGTTGGCTTATGGGTGGGCATGTCAATTGCCGGTCGAGTTGGAGCATAAGGCGCATTGGGCGCTAAGGAAGCTGAACTTGAACTATGATGAGGCAGGGAAGAAATGCTTGCTAGAGCTAAATGAGCTAGATGAGCTGAGGATGAATGCCTATGAAAGTTCAAGGATTTACAAGGAAAGCACAAAGCTGATTCACGATCGACACATTCAACTGCGTGTCTTTAAGAAGGGAGATCGTGTGCTATTGTTCAACTCGAGGTTGAAATTGCATCCTGGGAAATTAAAGTCCCGGTGGAGTGGACCTTTCATCGTGGAGGAGTTACAGCCACATGGTGCCATCATGGTGTGTGATGGAGAGACAACATTCTTGGTCAATGGACAGAGGTTGAAGCTGTATTTTGGTGAGGATTACACGAGGAAAGTGCATGAGGTCAAACTCATAGCACTTCAAGATGCATGATAAGCTTGGTTTTGTCGAGCCTAAGACGTTAAATAAGGGCATTTGTTGGGAGGCAACCCAACCATTGGTAGTTTCATCTATTTTCATTTGCTTTTACAAATTAGTTTGGTTTAATTTCGTTTTCTAGTGTAAAAAAGGTACCTTGATCGTTTGTTCAGTGTGCAGGTCTGAGGCAGAGTCGATACCATCGACCATTGTGTCGATGGTAGCGACATGGGTATTGTTAGGCGACCGCAGAAATTTTTCTGAGTCGATACCATCGATGGCCTCATCGATGGTATCGACCTACCATCAGTAACGTCGAGGAATTTGCCAGATCGGGGTCGATAGTATCGACAGGGTTGTCGATACTCGTGAGATCCCTGAAGATTTACAGATGAATTTGTCTCAGTGAAGTCGATACCATCGACGGGCCCGTCGATGGTATCGACCTGGCAACAGGCAGAAAGCGGCGGTTGGGCCTCGCAAGGGTGTTTGACCTACGAAGAGTCGATAGCATCGACCAACGTCGATGGTATTGACGCGACATGTCACCGATCCATGAGAGGAAATCAACAGCGATCGCTACATCAAGGAAGTCGATCCGTGGGATGGGTCGATACCATCGACACCCGTCGATGGTATCGACGCGTCATCGATATGGGCCCCCACATCAGGCTATCGATAGCCGTCGATACTCGCGAAACTAGGATTGTGCTACATGTGTCGATACCATCGACACTCTGTCGATGGTATCGACGGGTCCACAGTACCGACGAACAAGGTTATAAAAGGAGGGATCGATTGTCAATTCTCTTCACACCTTCAGAGCTTCTTCCCTCTACTTGTACATTGAGCATTGTTGTGTGACCGGAGGCCTGTTACGAGCATCCAAAGATTGTGACCTCTTTACCGAGCCCTACACCGAGCGGAGATTATCTTCTCTGACCTTCACCGAGCTCCATCTCCTATCCTTTTCTTTTCACTGCAACAATGGTGCGAACAAACGGAGCATCGTCTTCACGGGCGGTTCCGATAGAGATTCCAACCTTCATTCCTCCACGACCCGGATCTATTCCACGTCCGTGGATCGTTCACCCTTCGGCAGAAGTGCGGAAGGTATACGAGGAGCTGATGAAGAGAAAGATCGAGCCGACCCGTTACGTCAATCAGACCATGATCTACGACCTTGGGTTCGAGGCTAATCTCAATTATGTTCTCCAAGGTCAGGTGCACTAAACCAACAGGAGGCCAGACGAAGTCCAATACTATGCCGAGGGCCATTTTTCAGTGAGTGGCCGACTTATAAAGAGCTCGTAGCAGAGTTTATGGAGTCACTTTATATCAATGCCGTACCCAACGACTTGATCGCCACCGATCGGGAGTGGAAGAAAGGACGCGTGTCTTTCAGACTCTACAACAACAATTACACCCTCACTTTCGACCAGTTCAATTCTATATATAACTGGGCTCATCATGACTACCAGTACAGGAGGCCAGACAACCGGACTGATCATGACAACATCTTCGCCCAACTGGTGACCGCGCCTCCAGGCAAATCTGTCAGTTACCACAATGCGGCTGTCACCGACTTCGAGCATCCGTTCGTGAGGATTCTACATCATATGCTTTGTACGATGCTATTTGCTCACGGAAATCTCTCGCTGAGTAAATTTCAGGAGACCAATTTGTTCTTTCTATATAAACTACTGAAGCGCGAGGAGTGCAATTGGGGCGCGTTCTTCTTGACGCGCGTGTTGGCTGTGCGGAGGAGCACAAGGAAGGCTCCTATCCACTTTGGAGGGCTCATCACACCGTTGGCTCTCTACCTTGGGTTGGATTTCTCCCAACTTGCTCCGCTTTCCAATAGGAACAAGGTCAACTTGCAACATCTACACCGATCCAACCTCCTCCTGCTCCGTGATGGCTTGGCTTATGCACATTGCCATGTCAATCACGTATATCAAGAATGTGCGCTTCCGGACCCCGTCTTCAACATTGAGGGAGCGCAGCACTTCTGGTGGCCTATCATCGTCATCGAAGACTCTAATGAAGACGGCGGCAATGATGATAACAACGATGATGGAGACAAGCATGAAGAGGAAGAGGAGGCTTTCACTCCTCTTCGGGCATGAGTAGCACCCCGGAAGCGTCCCCATTTCCACCCGGGTGAATCATCCTCTTCACAGCCTCCGCCACCTCATCCCTCTCATCAAGGAGAGGATGTCTATTCAATGCAAGGAATGTACTTGATGCTGTAGGAGATTCATCAGACCCAGCAGTAGCATACAGCTTCATTCGCCGATATTTAGGATACCACAAACCGGCTTTTTGAAAACTAGAAGGCTATTTACGAGAACGAGTGTCTCCTCTTCGCCAACCAACAAAATATCCATGACAGGTTGTATAGGATGGAGATGCAACAACAGCCTTTCTACGACAACTACTGGAGCCAGAATTATTTCGGGGGGTATCCTCAACCTCCGTCGATGCCCCAGTATGATTCGAGTTTCCAGGGCCAGTACCCATCTTGGGACCCCACAGCTCCGCAGTACCCGCCCCCACCTGCAGAATGATCGGTATCACTGTTCCACCATTTAAGGTTGTTTTTGAATATGAGGCCATAGTCGAATTCAAGCTTAGGGGGGGTGTTGGAACAGTTTATATCCTTTATTTTTCTTAGTTTTATCATTTATTGCTTTGTCTTTTGTCATTTATTTTTCTTAGTTCTTAGTTTTCTGTAGGATCCACACTCTATCTAGTGTAATTGTGGATGTCTAATGTCATGTGTGTCATCTCTGTGTTTGTACATGGGAATCAAGGGTAAATTTGAAATTTTTAGTGCTTTTACAAGCTTGTGTTGTTCAAACTTGAGCACATGATTTAAGAAAATAATTGGGTTTCTCAACTCTAAAATAGGAAACCACAACTGTACATTCCTATGATTCACGAAGAGTGGACGGAATTGGTTGTTTAAGCCTAAACTGACCAAATGATAATGAGACCTTAATTTGAAATAAGAGAGAGAAACTTCTTAATTATTACACAGGTCAGTAAGGAGGGACACATAATATTTTCTAAAGGTTCGGTCAATTAATCTTGTGATCTATCCACCCCATTGTTTTCATACTCCACCATAAGAACTGGAAGCACATTACGATTTTCATCTCTTTGATTGCATCCCATGTAGATAGGTCTTGCATTACAACTATTCTTACATATTTTTGCATGAAAAAAAATAGATAGAGTAGTTATACATGCACATTATCTTAGGTGTGTGCCATTTAATTACATAACTATCATTTTGTAGCTGTATTCACATCTTTTGTGCATATAGTACATCATGCATCTTATGTCTTCTGAAACATTAAAGGTGGTGAACTTGTTCCATACCCTCCAAATAGAATGCTTCAAATGTATAAGTTATGTAACAAGAAGTGAGCCTGACAAATAATTCATTGTCATCTATGAAAATAAGGGCTTGAAAAAAAATTGAAAAAAAAGGAAGAAAAAAAAAGAATTGAGAAGTAAGTAGGAATGAGAGGGAGAAAGGAACATGTTCTCACTTGCATACTAAGAAGAATAAGCACATGGTGTAGTTTCTTAGATATTCCATCTCACCTTGAGATGGAATGATAGTGCATGCATCATTCCACCCAAATGTAGGCATTAGGGTATTTTCATTTGCATATGCATCATTTAGATCATTTTTGTTATTTGTGCATGTTAAAACTGTATTATGCTTCCATTTCTTCCACAACCACCTATTCCATCTACCCGTTGCTCGAATTGGTAGGCCACCATGATCATCTCTCCACTCATTAATACTGGGAGAGCTGCTTCCATCTGGATGGTAGTTAGGACAAGCAACGTAGATAGAAGATCACAAGATGCATTGAGTCTGGACCAGAGGATTTTATTATGTTAACTGCTTTATGTGATAGTGTTCATCAATTTTGAGGTAGATATCTTTTATGGATGATTATTGTCGCCTTGAGGGTAATTATCATTTTGTGGTTAGTAAGGGCCGGATTGTGAATGTATGGCGGGGATCATATGGCGAAGTCTGCTGTGATAATCTGTTCTTTAGTTGACCCTCGCAATTCTATTCTAGAGTTTTGTTGCTCGAGGACGAGCAATGTTCAAGCTTAGGAGAGTTTGATGCGATGATTTTGAGTCGCATTTATAGACTTGTTTTACTTGCGTTTTATGGGTTTATTGGTCACTTTGGTGGTTAATAGTGCATAATTCACTTACTCTAGTCTATAATCCTTTTCAGTATCAAATCTCCCATATTTTATCTTTGTGATCATAAATGATTATAATAATGAGTTTTATTTCGGCTGATTTGGCTTTGTCTTGCAATTTCAGGAAAAATGAGTATATACATCTGTCGATACCATCAACATCCGTCGATAGTATCGACAAAGTCACGGGCAGACATCCGCATGGAGCCACGCAGAGTCGATACCATCGACTGGGAATTCGATGGTAGCGAGATACCTTCAGGTTTCCAGCGATCATCCAGTCGATACTATCGACACCAAAGTCGATACTGTTGGCGCTTATAGCTTCAGTGACGGAAAAGGGATAAAACTGATGCCTAAGGGTGTCGATACCATCGACCCGCGTCGATGGTATCGAGTCAGCATCAGGCAGGACGACAGAAAAGAAGGAAGGCTTGCCGATATCACGAGGGGTCGATGATATCGACGCCGTCAGATTATTGTTTGTTCCAGATTGGCCCGAATCCAACGGTGGTGATATTTTGGCAACCTAACTTGGTGTTTATACGTAATGAAGGCGGTCAGGAGTCTAGGATCACGTCATTAGCCGCTGCACACATCACAAGGAGAGGAGAAGAAGAGAATGGAGCCCAGAAGCACGCCTCGACCATTCTGAGAGCCGAAGAAGATGTTTTCCACCGTCGAAAGGCTGTAGATCACACATTCTACGCCGAGGAACGCTTGGATCTTCTTCGTTTAGGGGTTTACATCACTTTATCCACGTTTTTCTCCATGTTTCTCCTTTCTTCAATCATGTCTTGATTTGAGATGAACATGCGGGGCTAATCCCCTTTGTCTTTAGGACCGGGAGTAACCCGGGCAATCATTGTATGACACTTTTATCATAGTAATCCATAATTTATCTCTTAAATCCATGGTATGATTTCGTTTTCTCCATTATATCATTATGCTTGATCACCCTAATGATAATCTAATGCCTTTAATTGCTTTGAAAGAAGAATTAATGGTTGAAAAGAGACCAAATTCACATTAACTCATAAATTCCTTGAACAAGGTGATGTACGGTTAATGGTGGAAACCCAGAGGTCGATTCTAATGCACCTAATTTAGGGTATAGGTTACTACGACGGTGGAACCGACCTAGATTTAGGTAGTGAATTGTATCGCAAAAGTGAGCAATTCTGACTACAAACCACTACCTAGATTGAGAGATGAATGTGTGTAACTATATAGAAAGTCGTACAATGAGAACCCGCGGTGAAACTGGAATCCTAAAGATGCTCATCTAAAATTGATTAAACTTAACATTTAATCGATTGCTTTGCTTTTTTTTTTAATCAACTCTTAAAACCTTTTTAACCGGTCTAGCTGATTGTGAACAGTTAGTAGTAGTCTACCGATAGTTCAGTGTCCCTGAGTTCGACTCGGGCCTCACAAAGGCCTATACTACATTGACGCGTGCACTTGCGTTACACGCACGGTAAAATCATGTCATAGATCTTCTCATCTTTACTTGTATTCTTGTCTTGGAATTATCTTATTGATGTTACTATACATTTGATGTTCCAAATTAGTATAGATATATCTGAATATTATGTTGCATATAATTATATGCACATATTAACTCTAGGTTAAATGTATTACTCTAATTTGGGTTACAAACTATGTATGATGAACAATTATCATATTATCATGAATTATGTGTATCATCATGTTCTCATAATTATATATACAGTTTCATGTATTGATTTGAGCTTATACTGAAATTTCCAGTTTTTCTTGAGCATCTTTGTAATTATTGGTTATTAGCCTTAATTAGCCATATTAAGCAAATTGCATGATTTTGTGCATCAATATTACAATTACTGACATCATATAGATAAGTCACATTTAGGAGTTACTGGAAAATTCTATAATTTTTGTTCATCGTTTGGTATTTATTATACATCAAACAAGTGTAACGTATCTTACATGATAATACTGTTATTAAAGCATAAAAAGACTGAAAAGATGGTTCCATGTTATTCTACTGATTTTTTTGAATGTTTTAATACCTTGTCTGTATTTTTCATGTAAGGGAGCTAATTACTATGAATTATGTAAGATCCGATCATTTACTGAGATAATTACCTGCTCGAGCCAATCTGAATTGACCACGTGTCCATGTGGGGACACGCTCCTTGCTCCTCCTTGTTGGTGGAGCCGACCTGTTCAAGGGCGGTTGAACACAATTTAATTCTACTTGATCTGGTTCTATATACTAGACCCGCCCACCCCCTTTTCTCAGCGTTCTTCACATAACGCGGTTTGTCCCACTTAAGGGGTCACCGCGTGGTCCTCCGCTGGCAAGAGATCGGTCCCAACCTCGTACGCCTTGACACAGAGGGACTCATCCATAAGGTTCATAAGGTCCTCCTCTACCACCGTGGCACATCATCTAATCGTAGGTGGGTCCCCTCATGATATGGACAAGCTCGCCGGTAGCAACTGCAGTTCGGTAGGTAGGAAGGGGAATAGAGCTTTCCCAGCTTTGAAGCTTGTGTTTGAAGCGTTGAGGAACTCCTATAGAGGCACAGAGACTTGGATAACCTCTCAGATAGAGGTATAAGGGACAATCACGACGTCCCGAACCTCACCTCCCATCCTCCGGTAAACTGGACTTCCTCTCCATGTAGCACAACGATTTCCTGGAAGATGGATGCTTCCTCACTTCACCTTCTCTCTAGGAGCATTTACCCCAAACAAACTCTATGTTAGACCATCTACTTCTCGTTCCACTACACCTTCTTCCCACCCATAGGTTGTGATGGAGAAGCCATGGAGTGGGGCATCTCGTTTCCTAGCTCCAGTCCTCCATATGCCTCCATTGCTCCAGTGGTCGCGCCCTCAATCAAGTTAGGAGCCACAGAACTGCTCCTATGTTGCTTTGACATGGAAGAAATCAACAACTTTGGCTAAAATGTAGATACATTGACCCATCATCTATCAACAATGCACATTATTTCACCAATTTCAATCCTAAATTACTTCCTCTAGGATACTCCAATCTTCATGAAATTATAACCATACCTTTATTATAACCCAAGCTACATTATTCTTAAATATAGTGCCAAAATTCAACTATCAGCTCAGTCCAATAAATACTTCAAAAAAGCATGAATTTAAGAATATTAATCATGATAAAAATATCATTTGACATACAAACTTTAGCAAAACACTTGGAACTCTTGATATAACCCAAATACATTAATTCATTTTTATCTTTAAGTATTCAAAAGGTTCTAAAAGTTCACTTCATCACAATACCTTTTTCTAAGGAGTGGGCCTGTGAGGGACCACTCCTTACTTAAATTGAAGTAAATAGTTGCAAAATACTCCCAACATATCACATATATAAAATAAATCTTTAAAAAAATAATTGGGATTCACAATATTTCTTTAAACAAAATGATAACAACAACATAGTTTGTGTTGTATCCGAAATTAAATCTAACTCATTACAAAATTTCCTCATCGAAGATCAACTTAACATTGGGGCCATCTAATGCGAAAGTCTAAATTATGAATCTAATTATCAAGATCATATTGTGGTGAGAAACCTTTCCATTTTTGAATTAATCCTTGCACTTGGTCTTGAGCAAAGCCCTCTCCTCCGCAAACCTCCGTCTGTGCTAACTATGGGTGGATTGAAAAACAACACTCAAGAAAAAGGATTAAATAAGAAGTATGTCAAAGCATGTTGAGTATGGACAAAGTAAAATAATTTGGCATTAATTAAAGTGGGAGAATATTTGAAAAAGAGATGTCAATATTGATTTATCCAAAAGAGAAGAGTTTGCAAAAAGGATTGAACATGTCTGAAAGACGAGGCAATTATTAACAAGGATATGATTAATAAAATGTTTCTTACCATATTCACATTAACATAATCACAAAGATAAGTAGTTGCATGGTGATAAATAAACACTGACTAGCATATACTAAAAAGTAAGGTAGGAACTCATATGTATTCCATTCCAAAGGGCAGGAGGACTAAAACCTCAATGTCAAATCAATATAGATTTTATAGGGGACTAGAACCCAGTGCATGGTAGGGGAATAAAATCTAATGCCCAATATCATATGTGGCAGGGGAATAAGACCCAGTGCCTGGTAGGGGAACAAAACCCAGTGCCTACAAACATTATAAGTGGTAGGGGAATAAAACCCAATGCCTATATGGTGTCACTACTTCTAATTATGACTAGTTGTCCATGCATGCAAATAGGGCAGGCAAGAACAAAGTATAGGCATTTTCATGCAAAAGATAAGAATATCAATTTTTCATCAAATGGGGTCAAAGGACCCAAGTCATTTGTAATATTATGTGTGAAGACCATCAATGTGGTATCAACATTAACAAATCAGGAAAATATTAATAAGGAAGAGTACTTTCACAAGATGACAGGATTGTCCACAATTTAGTCATGCCTCATATGGGAAAAAGATATCTAGTCATGATATTATGCCCAATTTAAAATAGAGTAGATGTGCATACCTTGACTTGAGCGAGTAGCTACCTGTGCAGGCAGAGAATGAATGTCCTCTCTCTCTCTCTCTCTCTCTCTCTCTCTCTATATATATATATATATATATATATATATATATATATATATATATATATATGGTGTTCATTCAATACCCACACCAGGTAGCCTGGATTTCACTACCTGTCAGCCTAAAAAGTAACGATATGGTTAGAAAAGGAACTCACTAGACAAAAAAAGTAACTATGTTGTTAAAATGACTAAAAAAGTAAATATGGGCAGAATATACAACAAATATATATATATATATATAATTGTATATTTATTATAGTTGTTGCAAATGTAACTATCTATGCTTGAAAACTAACAATTAGCAAGGTAAAGTAACCTTCTACACTTTAAAAGTAAGATACTCTAAACAAAGTAATCGAAATAGGGGGCGGGTAGCTACCGGTGCGGGTATTAGATACATGCCCATATATATATATATATATATATATATATATATATATATATATATATATATATATATATATATATATATATATATATATATATATATATATATATATATATATATATATATATGGGCGTTCACTCAATACCCATGTGGGTAGCCTAGAATTTGCTACCCGTCAGCCCAAAAGTAACTATTTGGTCAGAAAAGTAACTCTGTGAAGAAAAAAGTAACTATGTTGATAAAAAAAAGTAACTATATGACTCAAAAAATCAATTTAGGAAAATACTCAAAAAAATATATATATATAATTGTATATTTGTTATAGTTGTTGCAAATGTAACTATCTATGCATGAAAAGTACACCAAGGTAAAGTAACCCTCTACATGTCAAAAGTAAGAAACTCTGAAAAAATTAACCAAAATAGGGGGCGGGTAGCTACCCATGCGGGTATTGAATATGGGCCCTATATATGTATGTATATGTGTGTATATATATATACATATATATACATATATATATATATGTATATATATATATATAGGCTAGACATACACACACTCTTATATATATGTATATATATGTATATATATATTATAGTATATATATACATACTTTTTTTTATAAAGGGCGCCTGTCGCTCTTATATATTGATGTATTTAAAGGAAAGTCTTACAATATCGTCATCAATGTTCTCGAATAGACGTCGAGAACCCTCAAGCTGACAGGCGTGCGAAGCCAAGGCATGAGCTACCCCATTGCCTTACCTTCTTACAAAGCTTACATTGAAAGAAAGGAACTGAACAGAAAGACAAATGATGTTTTTCACTAGGCGGTCCACATATCCCCGCCCCCATCCCTCCTTCTTGATCACTTGAACAAGTAGAGCATTGTCTGTTTCCACTAGTAGATCGGTAATGCATCACTCCAAGGTGGACACCATGCCCGAGTAGACAGCCATTCCCTCCGCACTAAGCATCGAGAATGTATGGTCTAACCTGCATTGGTACGTGCCTTGGATGATTCCTTTGTCATCCCTTAGAATAGCTCCTGCCGCACCCGACCCATTATTCAAAACACATGCATCTGCATTCAGCTTTGTAGAGTCCCATCTGGGAGGTGTCCATGTCATGTTGTTGCCCGTGCTGCTGCCATAGATATGGTTGGATATCACCGCCATGTAGGCCTTGCTGTCCGCCACCATGGAGAGGAAGCCTGCAGCCATCATCGGTGTGTATGGTGGTCGTTGGTCAAAGATGGCTTTGTTTCTCACTGTCCACGCTACCCACAAAAGCGTGGCTCCCTCATCTTTCCTTTGTTGATTATCCTCCCTTAGCAGTTCCCATACGAACTCCCTTGCATTGCCCACTATCCATGTTGTCCATGAGAAGGTCCCCGACGTCCATGCTTGTAGAGAATGGTGGCATCTCAATAGTGCATGAGTTGCATCCTCCTGTTGCAAGTGTCATCTTCAATGATGTGCTTCTAGGCAAGGGCATGCTGTGTTGGGAGGATGTCCTACATGACCCGCCAAATAAAGTGCTTGAGTTTTGGCGGCCATTTTTGCTTCCAGATCTGCTTCCAATCATCCTCTTCCACCTCTTCTATGATTTTTGCCCCCGTCCTGATGAACACATATGCACTTCTAACTGAGTACACCCCATCACTCTCCTTCTCCCAGCATAGGACATCACCCCCAACCTATCTACCAAGGGGTATACTCACTATCATGGACCTAATGTGTGGAGGGAAAACTTCTGAGAGAGCATGAGTATCCCATTTTCCTATCTCCTCGCTAATCAATTGCGACACCCTTATGTATTCTACTGGTTCCTGCATGAGATAATGCTGAACTGGGCCTCCCAAATGTGGTATCCATCTATCCTTATAAATGTCAATAGTACTGCATGTGCCCACTCTCTAAAGGAAACCTAGTTTAACGAGTTGTGTTTCTCCCCATATGCTCCGCCATGAGTAGCTTGGGAGTCCTCCAATCCCTTCTCTTAATGGTGTAGAATTTTTGAAGTACTTTTGTCCCATAACTCAGCAAACTAGTGGTGAGCTCGAAGTATTTAGGCGCCACCCCTGTTTCGCAAGGAGCGCTTGGTTGAAATCTTTAAGATCTATAAAGCCCATCCCTCCACATTCCTTTAGTTTGCATAACCTTTCCCATGACATCCAATGAATCTTTCTTTCTCCATCCTTGGCACCATACCAAAATTTAGCAATCATGGAGTGAATCTCGTCTAGGACACCATCCGGTATCTTGAAAATGCTCATAAGATGTGTCGGGATTGCATGAATAATAGATTTGATGAGTACCTCCTTGCCAGGTCTAGATAGGAGATTTTCTTTCCACCCTTGTAGCTTCTTCCAGATTCTGTCTTTTGGCAGCAAACACAACTTTCTTTGATCGTCCGATGATTGTGGGGAGGCCTAAATATTTTTCATACTTATCCACCTCCCTAACCCCCAGAATACTCTTGATGGTATCCCTTTTCTCTACATCAATGTTCCCACTAAAGGATACCTCAGTTTTGTCATAATTGATCTTCTGCCCGGATGCCCTCTCATATTGGCTGAAAATTCCAGCTAAAGCGGAGCATTCTCCTAAAGTAGCCCTGGTGAACACGATATTGTCATCTGCAAAGAATAAATGGGACACCCATGGTGCAAATCTACACGCTGATATCCCGTGTATGCCTCTATCTTGTGTTGCATGAGTAAGGGAGAGAGAAAGAGCTTCAGCGCAAAAATGAAATAAGTAGGGAGAGATGGGGTCACCTTGGTGGAGTCCTCTAGTTGGTCTTGTGGATCCCCTCCTAGTGCCATTGACGATGAATTTATGTGAAACGATGGTCATGCACTCAGTGACTTTCGCTCTCCACTTCCCAGGTAGCCCAAGTTTCTCCATGACTCTCTCCATAAAATTCCATTTCACCCTATCGTATGCCTTGCTCATGTCCAGTTTCAAAGCCATGAGACCCTTTCTATCTTTCTTTTTATTCTTCATGGTATGGAAAATCTCATACGCCACCATGGCATTATCAGTAATCATCCTTCCACCCACGAAGGCACTTTGGTTTTCAGAGATCATTTTATTCAGCAGCGGCTTCACCCTATTAGCCTAGACTTTGGAAATAATCTTGTAAGACACATTGCAGAGGCTGATTGGTCTGTACTCTGTGATGCTCACCAGTGAGGCGGTCTTCGGAATAAGAACATTATCAGTTTCATTAATCTCCTGGAGTGTATGTTTTCCTATCCACCATCCTCTGATGAATTCCGTGATGCTCCCTTTAACTTTATCCCAGAATTTTTGATAGAAGATGGCCTTCATACCATATGGACCCGGCGCCTTATTAGGGTGCATCTGGTTCACAGCTAGCCAGATTTCGTGCTCAGTGGGAGTTTTGTCTAAGGCGGCTACATCCCTCTCCTGAAGCACTCCATGCATATCGTTCAGAAACTTGTCTATCCCCGTTAGATGAGAAGTGGTCAACAAGGTACCAAAGAAAGATGAGATCACCTCCTCTATCTTAGAGATATCTATCTGCCAGCTCCCATCATCTTTGTAGAGACCCTCAATAGTGTTCCTTCACTTTCTTTGGGATGCTTTATGATGAAAGTATTTTGTATATCTATCCCCTTCTCTCATTTCATTTATTCTAGCTCTGGAGAACCACCAACTTTCTTCTTGTCGCAGTAGCTCTTGAAGATCTTTCGACAACTGTGAATACTTCTGAATCATATCATATGAAGGCGGCCTATTTTGTGCCTGTATAAGATCGTGTTCTGTCCTATGGATTTTTTTTTATGTTCCCAAATTCCTTTCTAGCCCAGTCGCATAAATCCTCTACACACTGTCTAGTCTGTTGTAGAAGTCCCTCCCCCTCTTTCTCATCCCAAGATTGTTCCACAATCCTTTTATAGTTAGGAGACGAGAGCCACAGGTTCTCAAATCGGAATCTCTTGCTTTGTCCACTTTGGTGTTGACTTTTTTCAGCCCATAGAAGAATCTGTCCATGATCTGAGTTCTAAATCAGAAAGTTTTTAACTCTGTGTACCCCATATATATCACACCAATGCCTGTCTGCCAGGTAGTAGTCAAGTCTCTCTAGAATAAGATTCTCTGCGTGAAGACCCCTTCTCCATGTGAATTTGCATCTTGTGCTTCCCAGATCAATTAGATGACAAGTATCTATAGCCTCTCTAAAGTTCCTCATCTGCCACTTTCTCCTGGGTTGACCGCCTTACTTTTCCTCATGTGACATTATTTCATTGAAATCCCCTCCCAGTAATATAGGGAGGTTAGATTTCTGGCACATGCCTCCCATGAGAGTCCAGGTGTGATGTCTCTCTAGCACAGTTGGCTACCCATACATGCCCACAAAGCAGAAGCTATCCTCCGGTCTGTCCGCCTCATAATCAACACAGATATGATGCTCAGAATAGGTTCTAATGGTAACTTTATTCCCTCTCCACCATAAACCCAAACCACCTGATCTTCCTCTGTTATCCACGCCAAAGCCATTGTCATAACCGCAGTTCCTCCTTGCTTTTTCCTGCTCTACACTACTGCACATGGTTTCCATTATGTAGACCATGTCAGGCATCTCTCTCCAGCATCTCCTACGGAGTGAGTTCACCATGCCAGGGCTGCCCAAGCCCTGGACATTCCAGCATAAGGTTTTCATTGTTGTTCATGGGCCTGGTCCATCCCAGTGCCCGTTACTTACACGCCTGACGCTGCTATCATCTGTCCTGTGGCCTTCCTTCTTTTAATACTTGTAGTTGAAACCTCATCTATCATCTCAATATGATCTGCATGGCTTTGTCTTCCTCTTTGTTACGTGCTTGTGTATCATCACAGAACATTGCATTGGTTTCCTCTCCATTGTGTTTGTCCTCTTGACGAGTCTTTCTTTCGAACCGACCTCGTTTGGATTGCTGCTGCTATTTTCTATTTTTTCCAACTTTCTACATCTCCTCATCTAGTTTCTCTTCAGTCTGTGCATTTTCTTTGTTGTCTCTTTGTCTTTCTCGAACTGGAGATGGCATTCCCCCCTTGGTCCTATGAGTACCTTCCTCCGTCTCCCCTGCTATGCTCATCTCCTTCCTTCCCTGCCCTTCTTTTCTTCCCTCTTCCGTGTTGTTTTCCGCCATAGAACCCCTTCTATG